>CANXYC012798408.1:0-28300 GCA_948193065.1 Aleurites moluccanus
ACACCCACTAAATACGTTTTTATAAAACAAATGAAATGATTCTGACCTGATACAAAATAATAAAAAATATTTTTTTTAAAAAGACAATTTTATAATATATATATATATATATATATATATATATATATATATATATATATATATATATAAGTTATAAAATAAAATTTAAAATAATATGATAGATAATATATATATAATTCTTAATTAAAATACAATTAGTGGATATTACAATTTATTCTCAAAATATAATTTAAATTATTTTATTTAGTAAATTAATTATAAAAATTAAAATTTTTAAATGAATATAAAATTAGATAATTATTAAGTAGTAACTTCATAACACATTAAAAAAAAATTAATTCCATAATATCTAAAAATTATAATTTATGAATCAAAGATAAAAGAGCAATATAATATAAATTTCTAACAAAATACATAAAGAGAATAATAAAATTATTATTTATTTTTAAAAAAATCATTTTGATCTTAATACATAGAAATTTAAGAAATGATTTTCATTTTAATTTATAAATGCAACCTTACAAATTCTTTTACTCTCAAATTAATAATATCATATTAATCATTAATAAAAAAAATATAATTAAAATAAAATAATTAAAAGAAATTAAAATTCATTCATAAAAATGAATTAAATTCTATTTTAACCAATTGTAATTAAAATAACAATTTGCTTAGATAGCAAAAATATATCAAAATGCACTGAAGTTTTTAAAAGAAAAATTATATCATTAGTGTCTAAATTTTAAAAAAATATATTATGTTGGTACAATAAAATCTCTATAAATTAATATCGTTGGGATTTATAAATTTTATTAATTAAAAAATATATTAATTAATCGATAAAGTAATAATTTATTAATTTAAATAGAATATTTATAATTCAAAAAATATATATTCAATCAATTAAAAATTATTATGTTATACTAATTAATATAAATTAAATAAAAAAATATACAAATATAATTAATTAGATTTAAAATAATATTCAGAGTCATATTTTTAATAAAGTATATATAATAATATATTATATATATAATATTGACAAATTATTAATTTATAATATGAAATGAACCATATAATTATGTATAAATTTTTATCAAAATTATTAATTCAACCTATTAATTCAAGTTGGGACTGAAGAAAATTATTATATAATATAAATTATTAATTTATCGGATATTAATTTACATTAATTTTATTATACCTAAATAATTTTTTTTTCTTCTAATGAATTTCTCAAATTTTAAAAATAATATCATATAAATATTTTTATTTTTTTATAACTAAAATACTAATTTGTAACTTTAAAATCTAAAAAATTGGAGAAAGAATAAGAATAATAATTTATTGGTTATTGAATACCAAAATAAGATTTTAAATAGAGTTGGAGAATTATAAATAGACACGAACCAACCGGTTGTTCGGATCAAATTAATTGATAATCACGTCTAAAATCAGTCTGAGCTAGATGAAAATTAATATTTTTTTTAATTTGATTAAATTATTTTAATAATTAACTTATAAAGCATATTAATTTTAATTTTTTGGGATTACTTATAAAAATTTATTAGGTTATATATTTTTATATAATATTTAATATTTATTTAATTTTGACTGGCCTCAAAATTGACTTCGATTGAATATAAAGCGCATAATTCTAAACTTTTATGGGCTGAAATATCTGGAAGTGCATTATCGAATTTGAAAACCTTCAATAATTTTCATTCTCTCTTTTATTTGATGAGAAATGGGAGGAAAATATACTATTTAACAAATTACTAATTTATCACACTTAAAGAGTGTAAATTTGAATTTCAAATAAAAATATTATCATAAAAAAAAGATAAAACTATAAAATTATAAATTTTTTCCTTTCATTTTCCTCAATATAATTTATTTATGATTAGTTCCCTTTGTTGTATATATAATATATAAATGAGTATATAAAAAAATATCATATTTCACATTGAAATATTACAAATTTTTATAAAAATATATATTGACTATTACACTTCATAGTCAATAAGAATTTTTGAGTGGACCATATTATACATGTGATATGAGTGGATACACACCTTATATCACATGTACGCGTGCTGCTCGATTCAATGTGGTGTGCGCATGTAAAATCGAAACACTATTTTTTTTTTATTTTTTTTAAATTTACCTAACTATAACAGACTCAAAATCTATTTACTTTTCTTAAACTGAAAAAATGTCTTACTAATGGTTATGACCGCTTTTTCTTTAATTTACCCAATTATGGTATTAAAGTTTTGTCTGTGAATGTTGGTTCCTTTCTCCTATATATCACAGTAAAAATAAGTATTGTATACACAGATAAAAATACAAAGTATTTACAGTCTGATCAAAATAGTTTCATAATTGTTCTTAGAGCTTATTTGTTTTTGTGCTTAAATCAATGAAGTTATAGCTGTTAATTCCTGAAGGTAATTTCGGTTGAGACCTGTGAGTATCAGTAATCTACTAAGAGGCCAAAATATTCCTTAAGGACAATGATATCTCATACCTCAGTTAATCAGATAAGTTGTTTCAATATTATTTTCTATTTTGCTTGGTTTTAAATAACTTGATGATTATTTATGTTTTGTATTTTCAATTATGATTAATTGCTAAGCAACAACACCCTTTTATTTTATTCTCATTTAAAAGTGAATGCTTCTTTTAAGCTAATAGCTTTGTAATTGATTATTCATTTTCATAAAATAAAAATCAAAATTCAATTTTTAACAACTTCTTTTTTGAAAAATAACAATAAATATGTTATGTGAAAATTTTCCAATTCATATAGAATCCATTTAGTAATCCTCTTTTTCCTTTCTACACAAATTTTTCTTTTTGCTATATTTGATTTAATTCTATCAATAAATTCATTTCATTTCATTTCATTTGTAAATGAATTGAATTCATTTGCAAATAAATTCTTATATTTGATATATTAAATAATAAATATAGAATTCATTTAAAATAAAATGAATATTGTGTTTGATATAATTATAAAATTCATTTTAATATTTCATTTGATAAAAAATATCTCTATAAGTGTATTATTTATTTACTTTTTTTTTTCAAAAATTTCATATTATATTAATGAAAATATATAACTCCATTTAATATTTATCAATAATACCATTTTATATATATTATTTTTTTCAAAAATAAAATATAATTTTGACCATGAATAATTAAATTTATTAAGCAGTTTGTATTTATAAAAGAATTGGAAGAAAAAAATTAGTTAGCTACTTTCAGTATTCTCCATTTCAAAATCTTTAATTATAATACTTAGAAAGTAAATTATTAATATTTTTTCTTTGTTAATAAATTATATAATATTTTATTGCTATAATGATTGATTTTTTTATAAAATAAAGATTATGTATTTAATTGAACAAAATAAATTTGAAAGACCTAATTACATGTTTCATTATAATATAAGAATATCTAAATGTAGACCACTATATATGTATATTTTACTTATATTTGTGGGTTTTCATCCATTATTATTTAAGAAAAATGAATTATTTAAAAAAATTCGTTATGATTTCACCTAAGACTTTAATTCAATTAACACTGATCATGACTCTTAGTAAATTATAATTTTAAAAAATTAAAAATTATAATTTTTTAATATTATGGTATTAAATTATAAATATTATAAATACAGTTTGTTAAAAATTATTCAATTATAATTTCAAACTAATACTTAAAAATTACAAGATTTAAAGTTGGAGTTTTGAGTTATACTTAAATTAAAAGTATAAAAGTAATTGAAATATAATTAAATAATTAATTTTTTATTTAAAATATTTAAAATATAATTTATTAAAAATTATTTAATCACAATATCTAACTTATATTTTAAAAAAATTATAATATTCGAGTCGAAATTTTGAGTTATAATTAAATTAAAAAAGTAATTAAAATAATAAGATAATTTATTTTTTCTTAGTCTATATTAAGTGGACCTAACTTTTATAATAATTAGGATGGATAAATTATAAAACTGAAAATTTAACGTTATCCACTACGATTAATCAAATACGATTGGGAAAAAAATATTATTTTAAAATATTTATAATTTTTATTTTCTGACATATAAATTAAAAAAATATTAAATTATTATAATTTTAAAATAAAAATTAAATGTTTTTATTTTAATATGAAAATAAATATTTATTAAAAAATTAAAAAAAATAAATATGTTTTTACAAATAAAAAAAATGACATATATTTAAAAAAAAAGAAAAGAATGAGTGAATCATTTTCAAATGGAGTTTTAAATAATCAATTGATAAAAGGATAGTAAAATATTAAAGTTTATAAGAGTATTTTAGTTTTTTTAAATTTATTGATTTAAAATTGTGAAATTTATTTAGAAATATTAACTATTTTGATAGGATTTATTTTAATTATTTTAAATTTTACAGATTTAATTATTTAGAAATTTAAATAAATTTTGATTTAAAACAAATACAAAATTATAAATTTACAAATGAATTTTATAAAATTTTATGAAATTCATTTATACTAAATAAGAGATTTATATTTTTTTTATTAAATGTATATATAAATAATTTTTATTTAAAAAAAAGCCATCCAATATGTGTAATAAAAATTATTTATTAGATCTAAAATAACAAAACAAAAGTGTCCCTTTACATTATTAATAACATTGCAAATTTACTCACTTTTTGAATTATCAATTCAGATAATCTATTTCATTTAGTATTTTATCTCTTATTTTATCTATCTTTCTATGCGTTAGTATTTTGACAGTTAATATTTTTTTATAAATAATGTGACGTATAAAAAAATATATAAAATATGAAATGAGATATCAAATAAAGTAAAAAATTCAAATTAATATTATTTCCGCAATGAAAATTATTTGATAAGGTTATATTTATCTTTATCTGATTAATGATTATCAAACACAATATATATTTAATTATATTGAATTTTTAATATATATTTTGGAAGGATGAATTTTAAAAATTAATTTATTAACATTAAATAAATTATTTTATATTATTTATTTAATATATTTATATTTAATCAAGATTCTTTTCAATATAATAATCTTAACACTATCAAATCCGCTAAAAAAAAAAACTTCTAAATATAGAAATCAAAACTCTCAATCTGAGATAAAATTAACAAAATCAAGAAAACTCCCATTAAAAATAACTAAAAAATAATAATTAAAATCCTCACTTTATTAAAAAAATACTGTGAGAATATGTTTAGTACGATGAGAAGATTGATGGTAACCCTAAAAAGATTTTGGGAAACGATAAAGAAGAGAGAAAAAGGAAAGGAATGGCATCACTTTTTCTTTTTATTTTTTCTCAAATAAGCGTGTATCTACTTTTGTATATTGTAATATTTTGTTAGGATTTTTTTTTTTTCAATTGAATTTTATTTTTGTTATTTATTGTGCTATAATAGTAGGTTCTTCTTGTATTTGGATGAGATTGATGATAAAGATTTTCAATGAGAATATAATCCGAAAATTGTATTTGTTTAAGGTATTTGAATGTATGATTAATAATTATCAATTTAAAATAAAAATATTTTTTTAATTGAGATTTTCTTCAGTCAACAAACATAGCTTTTATTTACAGGAAGACAATATAGAAATATTTAGTTTTAGGGATACTCCTAAACCCTTTGGCTTGTGGGGGACAAAGCACCTTCTCATCAGTATCTAGGATCCTTAAGGTAAAATTATTGTTGTTGTCCAAGTTTTGAGTGAACTTCACCTGGTCATCCTTGCAAAAGAACATTGTATCTTGCTCCATCTTTCAATCAGGCTATTTTTTGGTTGTTGAGTAACAGTGAGTTTAATTTTTAGTGTCATTTCAAAGTAAAGAATTGCAGAGAAAAAGGAAAAGGTGAAGAAGAAGGAATTGGAAATTTGAGAATTGAAATTGCAAAAGTAAGTTCAAAGATTTTTTGGAAGCGTAAATAAGGAAAGAAATCAGATAAGGGGATATTTTTAGGCCTAATAATTTGAATTTTGAAATCCTCGAAAAGTGCAATGGATAACTTTGGGAACCCAAAAAATGCTATTGTTACTATTTTCAAAGCGGTGCATTAATTGAAAAATTAACCATTGTAATTATTATTTGGCAGTTGTTACAATTAATGTTCCTTAAAAAGTGAAAACGGCAGGAAAGTTGTCACAACTTTAATGTCCTTTCAAACAAATATGACCTTTCAATATCTATAAAAAGGGGACTCGATGCGAAGCTGGCCATATCAATTGACTGAGTTTGGTATTCATTTGCAATAGTAATTGTCAAAGCATACAGGTTCGCCAACAGTTTCAAATGGCCATAAAGCAAGTAATAGCTTCGCCAACGAAGGTCTATGTCCTCAAAAATGAAATGTTACTTCATTCTAACTTTCGAAGTCCTCAGTTATAGTGAAGTAAGGAGGCTATTGATGAGAAATAATAGCTAAACCCAAAAGTAACAGATTAGGACCTTTCATCAAGTTTCACTTAGAAAGATTAAAGCTCGCCATAAGTCTTCATAGAGAAAGCTTCATTTGAAGTATGGTTACGTTCACCAAGAGCTAAGAGTTTAACCTCGACAAGAGGCGAAGAGGGCATCTTCGACCTTCTTAGCATGAAAGTTCGCCTCATAAGGATTCGACAGAAAACCATGAGTGAACCTAAGGATGACAAACTGGTCATAAACCATCTCTCTTCTTATTAAATGCTCATGACATGTCACCACGCCATGTAACGATGCAGCAACCTAAGCCTGATACATAGGCTATCATTTTTCATGCAGGCAATCTCACATTAAGTAGTGCACTGCAGAGAAATCTTATAACTTATCACGCAAGCTGATAAGATGATATTGAGAATTCTGACACATCCACTCCCTTATTTTACGATCCAATAACTGCGAACACGTGGCAAGATCATTGTATCACCACAATAATCTATGCCTCTATAAATACGGAGTAAGTTCATTTATTACAAGATTTTTTCTTCTCCAAATAATTACTATGCCCATTTATTATTTCATTAAAAACTCCATTAAATTTTTCAAAGAGCTTACTCTGACTTAAGCATCGGAGGGTTCTTGCCAAGTTAAGATTTAGCCCTCTTATGTTGTTGTACTAGTTTTGCAGGCCCACTAAAGACCCATCAACCCAAGCTATTCCTTGAACTCAAGTCAAGACGCCTTGCAACTATTTAAAAGACTTTTGAGCCCATAAATATTAATTATTAATTATATAATTTATTTTTATAAATAATAACTGCCTCTATAGCCTGAAAAATTGCAAACCTACACAAGAAAATTGAAACTTATTTTTTTTTTTAATGTCCAACAGATTAATTCTTGATGTTTTATTCAATAAAATTACATTGTTTTATTATTATTATTATTATATTTATTATATTAAAAAATTAGTGATTTAATTTAGTGATTATATGAGTAAATGTTAAAATTTGAATTTTAACGATAAAATTAATATTAAAAAAATATATTAAAATAAAAAATTATTATTAATAAGATTTAAATTATTTTTTATTCTCAAATTCCCTCTTTTTATTTAAGAAAAGACATCAATAACCTATGATTTTTTATTATTAATTTTTTACTTACTCTTATATAAATAAAGAATACAAGTATTAATTAATTTTATAAAAGCTAAAATTTGATTTTTCTTTTTCTTTTGTATAATTTCCACTTTCATTTACTGATTTGTTCGCATTCCATTATTGTGATGTTAGCATCTTTTGTATTTTTCATGGTCCCCATGATATTTTTCAAGGTCCTATGGAATCTTCCACCTTTTCTGCAAATTAATGGTTTTTGGAGCAATACAATGTCCATTCTCTATCCCAATTTCTCTGCATTTAGCATTTTCTACCACTTTTCTGAAAAGAAATTGAGATTTACTTTCTGAATATATGAAAGGAATAATACAAAAACATATCTGGAATTGCATATCCTTTGCAATTTTTATTACGCAAACCGATTATTTTATTGGTATAAGACACCGTATTTAATAAATCACGTGTAAAAATTTAAATTTATTTTATTTTATTAATATAATATAATTTAATTAATGATATAATTAATATATTTAAAATAAATTTGTAGTGATCAAATTAAGAATTTTATTATTTAAAATGATTGAAAAATAAAAAAATATAATTATTTTTTCATTTTATCTTTATATAATAAAAAATTTATGTTTAATTTAAATAAAAATATTTTAAAATATTTTATTTTAATATTATTTTAAATAAAAATTTTATTTCACATATTATATTTTTTTTAGATGTAAAGAATTAATAAAATAAATTTTTTATAAAATTTGAATTTCCAAACACAAGGCAAAATAAATAGAATTGAGGGGTTTACACAGCAGTTCTCATGTGCTCAATTTTAAGTATTTAAAATTTTTATAAAAATTTATAAAAATTATAATTTAATAATATTTCTTATAATATAATAAATCTAATGATATATTTTTTATATTAAATAAAAATTAAATTGACAGTTAAAAATATATTATAAATTTTATATATTATATTTAATGATTTAAATTTAATATATTTATAATGAATCTTTAATTATCTATTTAATTTTTATTTAATATAAAAAATATATTATTAAATTTATTATATGAAATATCATCAAATTATAAATTTTATAAATTTTTAAATACTTAAAATTTAACAGCAGCGGTTGTGTTATCAACTTAAATAAAGATTATTCGTATTCATAGTTTGTCAGAGGTCTCCTCGATAATGATAACTTCGAATATTAAGGGAAGTGGGGCCGTGGAGTTTAAAGATTATAATATACTTTTTTTAACACTAGAGAGTGGCTGTTAATTAGTCCCCCAAATATTTAAATGATAATTTCAATTTTTATAAAATTTAATACATTTTAAGCTTAATTAATCATTGATTAGATCTAATCACTCCTTATTTTGATTACATTGATAGTAATTTATACTAGTAAAATTTTTTATTTAATAAAAATAAAATTATTATCAATATTATAAAATCTCAAATTTAAACTTTAATCCAATTTAAATTTATTAAAATATAACTTATATGAGTTCTAAAAAAATTATATCTTAATTAAATATTTTATTTTTATTTACTATCTTAAATTCAAATTTCACTAAAAATGAAGTCATATGGTCAAACCATTTTATTGAAAATATTTTTAAAATAAATTTTATATATTTTAAATTTCTAATCATTAAAATTTGAAAACAACTAAATAACATTTCAAAGTTATTTTTTAATAATATTTAAAATGACACTTCTTAAAAAAAATAATTTTAATTTTAATATCGATCAGAAAATAAAAATTTACAAGATAATGAGAGTCTATATATATATATATATATATATATATATATATATATATCAAAATAAAAGCTTAATTTATATGTTTACATCTAAATTGTAGTTAGTTGTTTGTAAATTTTAATTTGTATATCCATCAAAATTGAAACTTATATACTAACTTGAGCATATTTGTCATGAATTCCGATAGTATTATAAGAAATAAAATCGAGATAGGGCCAATTGACACACATACGTAACTATTTATTTATTTATTTTACTATATATGTACTATATAATAAATACTAATATAATTCATATTCTTCACATTCCTTCTATATGAAAATCGAGGACTTGTAATATTAAACTTTCTATTAAGATTTTATCTCAAATTTTTTATAAAAAAATATTTAATTTAATATCTAAATTAACTTTAAATTTAGATAAATCAAATAGTATCAAAATTAAATTTGAATTTAGATTAAAGGCTTATGAGTTTAAGAAGCTTCTCAAACAGTATTGAATCTCTTTAATGTAATTGAATCGGGCTTGCCTGTTATAGATATAATGAATATGCATGAATGAATGAAGAGAGCATAGCTTGGCAAGAACACTTCGATACTTAAGTCAGGGAGTGAACTTTAGAGTAATAAATTAGAGTTTCATATAAATTATACGAGTTATTTGAGAAGTATAAGAATCTCAGTAGTTGTGTGTAATAAATGATGTATATCTCTATTTATATTGGTTGTAGTTGTTTCATTGAAAAGAAAGAAGTGTCACGTATCTTCCAACTATTTGTTAGGCAAGAAGGTTATTAAGACTTTATTAGTGCATGTGAGATAGTTTATCAAATCATAGCCAACTATATCATGGTACTCTATAAACTATGTCAAGTTGGCAAATGATGACATATCATATGTACTTTATAATAGTGTCGCCCTATGACCTGATATTAAATCAAATGCATTATAGGAAGAGAGAGAAATAGTAGATTGACTTGATCCTTTCATGACTCACCCATGCTACCTTGTGAGCCTTCATGAGGTGAGCCATCATGAAAACTAGGCGATGATCTTTTCTTTGCGAATGGGCTTTGGATTGGTGAGGGCTTATTGCGAGCATAGCTTATATCGAACCATATAAATCTGTGGGTGATAAAGTTTTTATCGCTCTTTATTTTCTTGGATTAGCTCATTACCTGCTCACTCTGAGATTGGATTTTTTGTTCTTTTGATGGGCTTGACTTGTCGTATTGGGTTTATAGTAGTTCATTTTAAGTTCAGTGATATATATTAGATTATATAATAATAATGATGCAAAAATTTATAATTTTTTTTATTCAAAAATTATAATATATCGATTTATTAATTTAATGAATTATTTTTTTTAAAGGATTGTTGAAATAATTATATTGCGATACCGAATCACACACTACCTTTTGCTAGTTGAAAGATAAAAAGCTTCTCTCACTACGAAAATCTCTGCCTCTTCTCTCTAGAGTTTCAACAACTTTGTTTTGACAGTTGCTATATTTGGATTGTGGACGGCCATTTCTGGCTGATAAGTTTTTTCAAGTCGCAAGAATATAATGCATATTCTTCGCATTTCTTTTATATGAAATGGAAGACTTGTAATATTAAACTTTCCTAAACTACCTTACTTATTAGCTGTTTTGGAATGTTTGTTATAACTTATAAAATCATAATTGAGTTTATTCTTTTATTTATTTTTTTTCGTAAAAAAATCACATGATACCCATATTCTCTATTATTTCAAAAACAACACAATAAAAAAATGTACATGCTAATTAACAATGTAAAGTAAAATTTTATATTTTTTGGATTGCAAATAAATTACAAGTGAATCAAATTTTTTCTCGATTCAATTTTTTTTATTCAAATGCCAATTTTTGTATACATATAAAGTGAATTTAAATTTAAAATTTAAATATAAAATTATTAAAAAATATATATCTTTAAATATAAAGCAATATATTAAAATGGTTGATATGAATATGATATAAAAATTTAAATCTCAATAAGAGTGTAATTAATTATATAATATAAAGCATCGAAGGATGATAATTTTATTTTATATTTTCATATTTAGAATATAAAATAAAAATATAAATCTCAATCGGAGTAAAAAAAATTTACGTAAAAAATTAAGTTTGGATAAATCAAAAAAAAAAATTACATATAAAAAATTAAATTTAAATAGATTATGCGAAATTTTTTTTATAAATTATTTAAATTTTTTTTATTGAAATGATCAAAATGGAGTATAAGTTGATTTGAAAATATTGATTAATTAAAAAATAATATTTAATAAGTGTATTTGACTTATAAAATTTTGACCATTAGATAAGCAAGACCCATATGTAAGTTGAATTAGATTGGCAATTAAATTAGACGATTCACGATTCTCATATGCTAATTTTAAGCATAAATTTTCAAATTAAATTTTGATCTCACCCTCCCCATCCACACCCAATTTATTTTTGGGAAAAATCATATGAATATAAAGCTTTTACTCCACAATTGATTAATTATTTTTAAAATAATAAATTAGTATAATTACATATATTAAAGAAGTAGATTAATCAAGACTAAAAATAACATAGAAAATTTCATCAAATATATACTGGAGATCAGATCTAAATACATGCATGTCTCAAACAACTCAAAATCCCTAAACCTGTTCTTAATTTTACAACCCACTTCCAGAATCTCAAACCCAATGGATATGATCCACGTGTCGCTAACATTTACAACTGTAGGAAGCGAGCGAGCTGGCTTGGGTTGACAACGCCAGGAAAGTGTGCCCCCTCAGCCTTCAACAAACTTGATATTTCCACGTACCTTTGATAATTTTCCTTATTCGGCTCGGCTTCTTTGGCTTTCTCACTCAGCTTAGTCTTCAAGCCAGTTACTGTGGCTTCGGCTTGAATCGGGTCCCACAGTTGACCAAAGAGTGTGCCCTTAGTGAGATATTCATGGGCTAAATATCCAGCTAGGAGTTTATTAGACGAGACCGGCTCAGATAGGTGTCCTGGTCCTGACCCGAGCTGACGTTGTATTGTCTGCTTGAGTAATTTTGCTGGTGGTGGAGACGGCTTCAGTGAATCAAAACCCTCTCTCTCTTTCCGCTTATTTGAGGTCAAAATACGACGAGGAGGTAAACGCATAGTTTTAGTATTCATTTTTGACGTATTGATGCATGCCACGTCAGCAACAAAAGCACTTAAATCTAATCTAGTTTGTAAAACACAACAAGAAGAAATAAAAATAAATACTAGTAAATATTAAATAATTAATATAAAAACTAAAAAGTTAAAATGTCGGTAGTTAAAAAAGTAAAATGGTAAAAAAAAAAATAATAATTTTTTAAATAAGAAAAATAAAAATAAAAATTTCCAACAGCTAGAATCAGTGACTGATAAATGAGAGAGAGAGAGAGAGAGAGAGAGACACAGAGAGAAATAGAGAGAGAGAAATTTTAAAATAGAGAAGGAGAGAGAAACAAGAGAATGCAATGTAGAAAGCATGGGTTTGTATTTATAGAGCCAGTGTTAAACAATTACCCTTCATATCATATTATATTTACATAAATGCTATACTATTGAATTACCTTACTACCCTCCTCTTGTTAGGGCTATAGAAGCGAGAAGAAATAGAAGTTTGGCCACAATGGATTAGTAAGACATGAGTTTTACCCAACTCTCTCATTTCCATTTTCTATTAATTGTATTATTTGTAATGTAATTATAGATTTTTTATTATCAAAATTAAACTTGTTTTGAATGAAAATCTGCCTTAGGTGTTAATTATATATTGATATTTTTTTTTATCGACCTATTATTTATTTGACTGAATTAAATTTAATTCGAATATATACTATTATTTAACAGGAGTATTAATTAAATATTGATATTTTATTTATTGGTCTATAAGTATTTAATCCAATCAAGCTTAATTATAACATGGCAAATATTATTAAATTCATTTTTATAAAATTGAGTCAGGCAAATTTTAAAAATTTAAGAATACATTGAGCAATTGAATTTAGTGTTGAATGTTGTTTCCTTTAAGTTTATTCTTAGATCCTGTAATAAGGTAGCGGATGCACTTTCTCATAATTATTCTGTTGCAAACTCTGAATCTATATGGAGGGAAGAAGTGCCTTCTGAGATAGAGCCACTTATAATCCATCAAATTGCATCTTTTGCTTTTGCTTTATTATAGAGTTTGATTTCATTCTAAAAACAAATTACCATGAGCAGCTGTGACAGTTTGACAGATACCCATTGTCAAGTTGACTACTTTATTATCTTGGTGTTAAAACCATTAGTTGATGAGACGGAATGTATCTCATTTCATTTTTAGAGAATTTTTTGCGTGAATATGATGAAATAGAGTATATAGATTAAAAAAAATGGATTAGAAACTCTATGGGATAATCTGATGAGGAGTCTCCTATGCATAAATTAGTAGGTTTAAAAGTAAAAAAAAAATCTAAAAAAAGAAAAATTGGTCACATCCATTATTGTAGAGAGTTTCTTAGTAAAAAAAGCTTATCGGAAGAGTGTATAATTTTTTTTTTTATTGTGATTTTATTAAATCGACAGATGAAAATAGACAAATAGATAATGACTTTTTAATGACAGAAAGGAAAGATATCTAAATTAATAAGACAAATAATCTTCTTTGTGTCAATATCCTACTATCATATGTGTGGAGGGAAAATTTTTTGGCATTCTAATTTCACTATTTTATTTTAACACGAGTTATTTTTTTCTAAAATAAAAATTTTACAAAAATTTTTATTCGAAAAAAGTCGTGAGATTACTTATATCTAAATTGAAGAATATTTATGAAAAATACAAGATGTTTTGTTATCAAGCTGCTTGTATGTTTAGTGTTGGAAGGAGTTCATAAATTCTTTTTTAGGCTAAAGTGAGGATTTGAGTGGTCAACTAACTGAAAGGCTCAACTTAAATATAATATAGATAAAATATATTTTAAAATTATGTGTATTTTTAGCTGGCCAAATTGGTTCTATAGAAAAATTCAAGTCAAATCCACTTTATAGCCGCTACTTACTATACAAGTCTAAAAACAAAATCTCAAATTAAAATTTAGATTTTTTTTCTTATAAATTCAATAAATTGGTATATAAATAATAAATTTTCATTCTATTCATAAATTTTTATGAACTATAATATTTAAAATAGTTTAAATTTATGTATTAATATGTGCAATTAATTGACTCGATCTAAATATGTTATGTGTTTGATCTAATTAAAAATACAATTTATTTGACTATACATAAATTAAAAATATATATTTTTAAAAAATTTAAAACAATAAAAATTAATAAATATAACATGATCAACCTATAACTTGCAAAATACGTTATATATATATATATATATATATATATTAGGGTCAATCCAATATAAAATAGGACCCATTACTAATTCAAAATTACCCAACACAAACTCATATATAAGAATTTTTTTTTAAATTTTTTGCAAAATTCCAAAGTTAAAAATTAATTAAAAGAAATAATTTGACTAAATCTACAACTTGCCAAATACTTAAAAGGTCATGATTAGATAGAGAGATTTTGAGTGTTGAAATTTATTAAATTCATGAATTTTATGAAAATTTATCGTTTGATTAATAAAAAATAAGTTTAAATTCATATATTTTGAAGAATTTCATATATACTAAAATATTTCATTTTTTATGAATTTCAATTCTCACTTAGAAAGTGTATTTTTGCCAATTCTATCATTTTTTATAAATGAGGAAATTCATAATTAAATAACTATTTCAAAATTATCTTTATGTATAATTGTAATTTATAAAAATTATTATTAATTTTATATTAAAATATAATATAATATTTAATTATAACTATTTGGACCACTTCTTTTTTATTATTATTATTATTATTTAATAAATATATTTACATTTAAAATTATGAAATTTAATTATTCAATCAAATATGAGCATAAGAGAGTATAAATTATAATTCAAGGATTTTAGTGTGTTACAAAATAATAAAATTTATTAATTTCATATTTTATAATTTATAATTTATAATTCTATAAATTTAAATACATTCCAAAGATTTTGATTATTCTAAATTCAAACATATCCAAAAACTTTTTAAGAGTTAGTCTAATACAAAATATAATTTGTCTATAATATTAAGTGATTTAATATGAATCCATTCGATATGTTTATCATCTCTAATGAACATAGTTCTCATCGATCTCTCGATAATTTTTAAAAATATGAAAAATAAATAAATAATTTCGAAATTAAAATTTTCATCAAAATTAGGAAGAATTATTAAGAAGAAATATTGTCTTTAGTAAGGGACGGAACTGCTTTGATATTTGGGTGCATGGTCCCCTCAAATTTTTTAAATTAATTTCTCTACATATATATTTTTTAATATATTATATCATATTAGTCCCTTTAATATTTTAAAATATCATATTCATCCCTCAAACATTTTAAAATTAATTTTGATACTTATATATATTTTATATATTTTTAAAAATATATCATATTGACCTCTCAAAATTTTAAAATTTTTTATTTTAAATTATATATTTTTTTAAATATATGCATTTGATCTTTCTAAATTTTAAAATTTTTTTATTATATATATATATATATATATATAAACATTTATATATATTTTTATTTTCTTTTTAAAATTTAAATATTTTTATTAACTCATTAAGATATTTAATTAATTAAAATATACAAATATTTTTAAATTTAATAATCAACTATTAAAAACTATTTTCTTTTACTATTTCAATTGTATAATGATATATATATATATATTAATTTCCATCTTCATTCGTATCCATAAAAAAATTTAAATTTTTTGCCAGCTCCATTCCCCAATTAAATCAGAGATTTTCCACTTTGATAGGAATGGATTAGGGTGAATTTCCACTAGAAGATAGTATTTTGCTGTATTTAGTAGCAGGTCTTGCATTTTATGGAATTTTAATTATATTTTGTTAAATTTAAATTTAATTTTTTAATGATTTCAAATATTAATGTAAAAATATAAAAATTATTTTTATTATATATGAATTAATTAAAAAATAATATATATTTATCTAAAATTTTAATTAAGATTTACAAAATACAGTAACATAAAAATAAAATTGATAAAATAATTTTATATATAAATTAATTTAAAAAAAAATTACTTGGCACGAAAAATATTAAACTAAATTATAAACATATTTTTAGTTGAATTTTATATATATATATATATATATATATATATATATATATTAATAAAAAAATAAATCAAAATTAACACTGAAATAAAAAAATTATCTCATGTTAATCAGATAATTAATTTATTTAAAATATATATGTAAAATAATTAAGGCCTCTACACCCTCCCAAAACCTTTTATTTATTTATTTTTGTAAGTAGGAAGAGGCCTCACCTCATCTTCTAATTGAGACGATTCTCTTATGTTAGTCAACTAAATACTTTTAATTATCGATTATCAACATGCACGTCGTTAATTAAAAAAATTTATATTATTTGATTGGTCAACTAAAAACTCCGAATATAACAAAATTTATTTTCAATCGACAAATTTCATAAGCAATTATAAATTATTTTTAGCAATTGACGATTTGACAATCGCTTTATTATTGGCAAGAATCTCAACAGCTGAATCTATAATTTTTTGGGTGGATTATTGAGTTATTGGGATTTTTATTTCTATTTTTTAAAATTTTTTAGCTTTTTAATAATTTAATTAATTTAAAACTATAAAAGTAAATATTAAAATAAAATAATATAAAAATATTAATTTATTCATTATTTTAATTAAAATTAGATTAAATATAATGATAAATAAAATGTTATATATCAATTTCAGACACAAAATTAATTTTGAAACTGATCGGATTTATTTCAAGACCATAAGAGCTAAATTGATTTTTAAGCCAATTATAAAAAGAAATACATTATATTTATGTATATTAAATATGTTCAATAATTTTCCATTTAAAAACCTTACTGAATCGAAATTTTAATATTTATTTCGGTCATATATTAAAATTATTTAACATTGTAGTTTGAATAGCTGTCGGGAAAAATAATATATTGAAATATTAATTAAAATTCATTTGTTTTACATATGTAATTATAAAAATTTTAAAAATATTAAATAACACTTTCAATTTTTTTTCAACAACAGTAAAATTAATATTTTTATGAGAAATAATTTAAATTTTAAAATCAAACAGGTTGTTAAATTAATAAAAAATTAACATGTGAAATTCATGCTTTCTCTGTGTCTTCTTTTCAACACTTGTTAAAGCAGAAAATGGACAGAGATGTATAACAATAAGCACATATGAGATATGAAATACCAAACCCAAACCAGTCAACCATTACTATTTTATTTCACCTACCATGAGTATTTTCCAAATATCACCATTTTTTAAATTCATGATCTTAGAATATCACATATTAACTTTTATAGATTATGTTAAATTTACTTTCATTATTGGGTTTTCAATTATATGTTGAGGAAAAAAATTGTACTTAAAAAAAATGTTTTCCTTGTATAGCCTAATTTTGGTAGGATTTTGGTCAACTCATTTGCCAATTAGACTATTCATTATATTGATTTCTAGACTTTTTATTATATTGGTCAAAATTAATTAGATTTTTTTATTAATTTATTTTGAAGATTACAAGAAGTTGTGATTTTTCAAGTTTAATTTTGTTAGGGAAAATATATACGAGTTATAAGCGCAATCATAAAAAAAAATAATATAAATAAATTTAACATAATTTTTAATTTTTTAATATAAATTAATCACATCACTTAAAAAATCATCATTATCATCAGTTTTTAACTTACTTTTCATCTTCTCTTATAAGATCTTTATATTCTTCAAGTCTTATTTCTAATATTGATCTTCTCATATTTTTTGTCTGATTCCTCTATCATTCTCTACAGCTAGTACATGAATTTAAATTGAAACTCTTTATCATTTTCTCAGTATACAAAAATCTCAATTTTAATATTTTTTTCTATTTTATAAAATAATTTTTAAATCTCATAATAAGAATCAATAATTTTTATGTCACTTATTAGGAAAATATGAGTCATAAGTGTAGCGATAATAAAAGAAAAAAAAAATAATACAAATAAATTTTATATAATTCAATATTTCAATAGATTTACACCCATATAATCACATTATAATTTTTAAATATATAAAATTATAAATTTTTTTTCGATATTATTATAAAGACACTCTACCTATATACTTTATGACACTTCTTCAATAATTATTACTATTATAATTTAGCTCAATCATAGAAAAAAATCCCAACCCAATTATTAGACAAAAGCTCCGGCTCAACTATCGAGCAAAGACTAAAGAGTTTTATTTATAATATATATATATATTTATAATGTTTTTCATAATTAATTTTAATTTAATAAATTTTTTATTTAATTATAAATAATATTAAAATAAAAATTTTACTTTATATAAGAAATAATTATCCCTTAATTAAGGAATATTTATCACATATAAAATAAAAAAATATTTCTTGCAAGTTTCTTTAGGAAATTTAGTAATTTAGATGGATTTCAACTTTGGAACATATATATATATATATATATATATATATATATATATATATATATATGTTGGAGTGAATCTCAATAATTTGAAAGGTATAGGATTTCTTAAATTAAAATAAAATATAATTTTAGAGATTAATAAATTTGTTATTCTTAATATTATTAATTTTACATAATTTTTTATGAATTAAAATTTTTTTTATTTTAAATCGATAATTATAAATCGTTCGTCAAAATATACTATAAATCTTCTTTTTTAATAAATACTTTTTGGGTGTTGATTTTAAAAATTAAATCCTAATAAATAAGAAAAGAAATAAATTATCTTATCAACAAAAATAATCTTTATATTATTTTATATAATTATTTTAAATTTAAAAGGTAATTTTTTTTTAACTTGTCATACATTTAAGAAAGAAAAATATCTCATAATTCTATATATATATATGCTTTGTAGGCAGTACCTTCAATATACACTCTTTTAATCTGAAAGAATCTTCAAACACAATCAGATTCCACATAGTGAAGCACTTGAAAAGATACTGTAGTAACATATTTCAAGTGGGTCTTGACATTGAACAACAGAAATCTATGATCTTTTTCAAAAAACAAGCTGATCTACGCTTACCTTTATGAAAACCCACAAAATAGTCATTGAGAGTGTGGCTGTGATTAGCCACCTAAAACTCTAGATGTGAACCAAACCCAAACAAATCAAGAAACACACTTGAACTCATAAAAAAAAAAAAACCATAAAAAAAAAATAAAAGATTGAAAATTGCAATAGCATTAAACTTGAGCGGTTTAAGATTGAAAATAAATAATAAATAAACACTTATTATTTGTACCAAAATTCACTAACCTATAAAACTTACAAAACACTATTCTTTAATAAAAACTATATTTAATTATTTATAAACCAACCATTTTGGTGTGACATATACTGGCCTGCTGCAATGCAGTATTCATGGGCAGATCTAGACAAGGGTAAGAAGGATAAGTATATTCTTTATTTTTTAAAATTTTTTTAAGATAAATTATTATTTAGTATATAAAATTTAATAAAATTAATAAAATAATTATTTTATTTCAAAAAATTAATTATTTAGTCCTTAACAAAATATTATATAATTTTTTTAATACACTTTCCTTCATTTTCTTTATATATATATTTTTTATTTTTCTTTATTTTCTTATCCAATGTCCTTTATTTTTATTTCCAGTGATATTCATACTAATTATATATTTGATATTTTTTAAATAAATTTATTTCATTAATATGGTGTTTTTTTTCAAAATTTCTACGTTCATCCTTAATGTCCTCACTTTTTAAAATATATGCACATCGCTGACAATATTTATTTAGTATTATATCTTTCCCTTTAAAATAAAAAATCTAATATTATATTTTATTTTAGATTATTTTAGATCATCCGAAAAATATTTTTTTTTTACTTAATTATTAATTTTAATATTAAATAATTTTTTTTATTAAATGAAAAAATATACAAAAATTAGCTGTTATATCTTTTCAACATCTCATATTAGAATTGATAGATAATTAAAAAAGATAACATTTAAATGAATTTAGACATAATTCAGATATCTAATTCACATAAATTAAAATAAAATATGAGCACATGAATCCGAATCACTTGCAATAAATATTGCTTTAAGTCTAATTCATTTAATTTTAATTTAAAATATTAGCATCTCTAATTTAAAGTTTAATCTAAATTGAAAAATAAAAAATTAAATAATAATAAAGCACAAATTAAAAAAAAAAGTTTATAACGTCAACATCCCTCTTTAGTAGACCAGTTGACGACTCGCTGCGAATTCCGTTAGCAATAAACCGTTAAAAAGGACCAATTTGTAACAAATATGAAATTCATCCTACGTGGCACAAGAGTAGCCAATGCCACCGTGATAATTTTTTTTAAGTGGGTCCCAAAAACAGAATTTCTCCTGTAAAAAAAATATTAATTTATTAATAATTCTCAATACAACCAATTTTTTTATTTTTTATTATTTTTCATTTTCTAGAATTTTAATTTAATCTCAAATCTTGTCTTTCACGATCCACTTCAAATTCTGCTCCCCTGTTCTATTAATACTATTAAACCCAGAAAAAGTTTTTGATCAAAATTGAACAAAGAAAAAGGGAATTCAATTCAACGAGAGGCACTAAGATAAAAAAGAAAGAAAGTGAGGAAAAGAAAAAGGAAAGGAGATTGGAATTGCTTGCTTTCTTTCTATGGATGCTTTGATTTGTTTAAAGAATTTAAAGGATAGGGCTTTCATTTCATAGAATTTACAATATGGGTATTGGTGGTGATGCCCTGTGGGGCTTTTATTTTTGGAAAAATAACAAGAGGTCGGTACTTTTTTGATTTTTCTATATAAACTTAGATGATGATGGGATGATGAGTTGTGTTTACTTATTTAATTGTTCTTTGAAAGTAAGCTGCTTTTCTAATTTTTAGTTTTTTTTTTTTTTTTTTTATGGGTTTGGGGGTTTAATTTTGGTTGCTGGTTGTGTCTTTTGAAGTGGGGTTGTTGAAATTTTGATGGGTTTTCGGGTTCTGATTGGCACTTTTGTTTTGTGGTTTTGAATGCTGGATTTTGGGTTTTAATTGTGCTAAAGTTGGTTTCTTTTATATGTTAATTGTTATCATCATTTGTATTCTTAAGACTGTATATCAATGTTGGTTGTTTTTTGCCAGATTCTTTATTCTGTCACGTGTTTTTAAGTTTGTAATCAGTTTCACACTTGAGTTCCTGAATATTAATTTGTGTTAAGTATTGGTTTGGTTAATCTTTAAACTTTAAATTATACTACTACTCCATTTACTGCGTGAACTCTCTTCTAAAGTTTGTACATTAGCTTCTTATACTGAGTTCTAATTATTGGTGCTGGTGGTGCTTGAAGATTATTGATTTTGGTGAAACGATATGAAGAGTAGATTCAGGGTAAAAAGGCGAAGGGGAGGCATATTTAGGCAAAACTTAGGGAAGATAATGAAGTGCCTCTGCTCTGGAGAGCAATCAAAATCAGTAGATGAAATGGTACCTTCATCTGAATCTCTCGCAACCAAGGATTATTCATTGGGTGGTTATTCTTCTAAAAATGGTGAAACTGACCAGAAGCCAGATATCAGCAATATAGAGGAAGCTGAATTAACTCTCCGTGAGCGTGGCTCTTTGAACTATGAGGTTTGTTTCTTCTATCTCTACAGCTTTTAACTTTGCTTACTTCTTGATCAATTTATATGGTTCCATTTCATTCTAGTTCACAATTAGTTAGTATCACATTATTAACCTACGAAGCCATCTTCTGTTTTGACTTGTTATCAAACTCCAGAAGATTAATGTATTGGCTATTTCACTACTTTTCAAGGGTTCATGTCTACTTATGCCTTTTTCTTTTCTGTTTTTGTTGCTGCTGCTATTTATTTAAGAAGCATCAGAAAGTAACATTTACCTAATACTCCATACAAGTATTAAATCCCTCGACTCACTCCAAAAGCTTTGAAGAATCCATTTGGTCTGCCTGCTCTAGTTAAGGTCAATTCTTCTGTTGGATCATAGATCACCACTTCTTTAGCTAGCATTCATTTAAATATCGTAAGTGGCTATTTTTGCAATAAATGCCATTAAGTGCAGAATCTGAAGTTCTGATGACACCTAAAAATGGTAATACCATGTTTGGAAAGAAGTAGGAACAATACTGTTGATTCATGCTTTATGATCCTTAAGTTTCTTAAATCTTGCTCAAAGTCATGGACTGAATTCACGGCATTACTAATGTTAATATAAAGTTGCTGTTTTCATCATCCATCAACAAATTTTCTAACTAGAACATCCTTCAGTTTCTATACAGTTTGAGCCGCTTGTAAATTATCACATATGCTGTTATTTTTCTTCTTCCCTCTCAATTTTCCAATTATTAATTTATGAATCTCAGTTGATGAAATTTAGCTGATCCCAATTAATTTTGCAATTAAAGCCAAGCTGAGTTGAGTTAAGTTGATGAAATTGGGACTTGTTTCTTGATTTGTAGCCCAAAGATAATTGATGTAAATAAGTGAACTTGGTGGATGATTTTCATGATTAATTGTACATTTTAAGATGAATGAAGATGTCTGCAATTTACAGGAAGCAAGAGCATTACTAGGAAGAATTGAATATCAAAAAGGAAACATAGAAGCTGCTCTACATGTATTTGAAGGAATAGATATTGCTGCATTAGCTCCCAAGATGAAAGTTACTCTTGCTGGAAAAGGAGAGCACCATAAGAGACATTCACAAAATTTTGATACCCCACTGATGTCTATACATTGTGTCCGTTTGCTATTGGAAGCAGTCTTCCTAAAAGCAAAATCACTACAACATCTTGGAAGGTTTAATGGTACTTTCTATTTGTCTGTTCATGCATATATTACCGGCTTTTGAATTCTTTCTAGCTCTATAATTTTATTTTGTGTTCTTAATTTATTCCTTAATGAATATTTTAGCTCATTATTTGTCCTGGATGTGTTAAACTGACATAACATGTTTCTTCTGTTTTTGAATTTGTGCACCTTTCGTTATGTAACATATAGATAAAAAGAATTGTCTTTTAATTTTATAAAAATTTTCCTTGAAATTGAGAAGGTGATAGCTTTGTTACTAGAACTTCTAAGAAAAGTCATGACGATTGCAAATGGCAACCTTAGATGGCCTTGCAAGATGAAATTAAGTTGAAAAGATCATTACTTTACACTACTCTTTCACTGGGAGACAATGATTTTGTTTTGTATTCTATGTTAGATTCATATGCTTCCTGATTTCCTTTTCACTTGTCCATCTGAGAAGCTCAAAGCGAATATTCACTGTGTTGTCTAAGGAATATGTTTCCAAAACTATTGATATTTATATCCTTAAAATCCTTTTTTCAATGTCTGTCTTTCGAGCTAAATAAGGATAACTTTATCAAGTTATAGCTAATTATGTTTGCTATAAGGTAAATCAACTTAATGCTCGAGGGAATATTATATTGAAAATATGCCTTAATTTTAGCTGTTTTTGATTGTTTAAATGTTTTTGTTGCACAATTTGCTCCTAACAGTCTACTTTCATTACCAAATGGTCATTTTCCAAGCACTTTATTATGTGAATCTGTAAGAGCTAACATCTCCAAATCCTAGATTACTGCAAAAGGATGTCCAAAAGTTTTGATACATTTACATGCATGACCTACAGAAAGCCCCATGATTGCAGTTGTGTTGTTTGTCTTCATACAATTTTGTGGAACTCATTGTCATGATGCTCTTTATATCTCTCTCTCTCTCTCTATTTCACATGCACACGCACACCGACAAGCATGGATTCTTACATGCTTATTTTGTGTGAAATAGAACCAAAGGAATTAAAAAGAAAATACAGATTGTTGAGATGTACATTCAAACAACCATTATATGGCTAATGTGTATTTCAAATCATTCTTGCAGAAGCTGCTCAATCTTGCAAAGTTATTCTGGACATTGTTGAAACTTCATTACCAGAAGGCTTGCCTGAAAACTTTGCTGCTGACTGTAAATTGCAGGAGACTCTAAGTAAGGCTGTTGAGTTGCTTCCACAACTATGGAAACTTGCCGATTCCCCACATGAAGCAATCATGTCATATCGGCAGGCTCTCCTCCATCATTGGAATCTTGATGCAGAGACAACTGCAAGGATTCAGAAGGCATTTGCAATTTTTCTTCTGTACAGTGGAGGTGTAGCATGCCCCCCAAACCTTCGCTCTCAGATGGACAGTTCATTTGTACCTAGAAACAATATAGAAGAGGCTATACTTCTGTTAATGATACTATTAAGAAAAGTTTCTCTTAAAAGAATTGAATGGGATGAATCAATCTTGGATCACCTTTCTTTTGCTCTCTCAGTTTCAGGGGATTTACAGGCGTTAGCCAATCAAGTTGAGGAGTTGCCTCCTGGTGTTATTAATCATAGGGAAATGTATTATACACTAGCTCTTTGCTACCATGGTGCTGGTGAGGATTTGGTTGCTCTGCATCTGCTCAGGAAATTGCTACATAATAGAGAGGACCCAAAGAGTGTTCCTGCATTATTAATGGGATCAAAGCTATGCGGGAATATCCCTAAACTTGCCAAAGAAGGAATAAATTATTCTCGCAGGGCGCTTGAAAACTTGGAAAGTGGATGTGATCAATGGGAAAGTACTGCTAATTGTTTGTTGGGTGTTTCACTTTCAGCACATTCTAAATCAGCTGTTGCCAATTTGGAGAGGGTCATGAGGCAATCTGAGGCATTGCAGGTCCTGGAATCAGCAGGAAAAATGACAAGGATGCAAGACTCCCACATTCTTTACCATCTTAGCGTGGAAAATGCCGAACAAAGGAAACTAGATGCAGCACTTTACTATGTGAGGTGCTTGTTGAAACTGGAAAATGGATCTTATATTAAAGGATGGTTACTATTGGCCAGGATCTTATCAGCTCAGAAACAATATTTGGATGCTGAATCTGTTATTAGAGCTGCCTTGGATCAGACTGGGAAATGGGATCAGGGAGAACTGTTGAGAACTCGAGCCAAACTTCAACTCGCACAGGGTCAATTAAAGCATGCCATTAAGACGTACGGACAGCTTCTTGCCATCCTTAAAGTTCAGAGTAAGAGCTTTGGTTCTGGGAGGAAAGTACATAAGGTCCGTCACTTGATTCCCAGTTGTAGTTGTTATTGTAATCATAAATAAATACTAATTGATTCACTAATTGGAACAATTTGAAACAATTTATTTATGTGTGCGTGTGTGTTTATCAGTTACATGAACTTGGTTATTTCAAATCTCTTGCAATCCCTAAGCTTTGGGACAGTTGATAAAAGTGTGTTGGGATGAATTCTAGGTCAGGGAGGGGGAAAAATGGGAAAATGATTTATTAGGCTGAGGTTTATGAAAAGTTCGATAGATTAGATTGGAAGTCATTATCTTTACTTTGCACATATGGGGTAATGCTGAATTATTTATTAACAGCAATATTATTAGACTGATCATTATATTTTATTTATGTTTTTTCAATCCTATAATTTGTTGAGAAAAATTGCTGCATGACTATTAATCTGTACTGGTTTTTTACCTTTCTGCTTAAATTTTGGCAGGGCCATAGAAACCCTACTAGAAGTTTGGAATTGGATGTTTGGCATGATCTGGCTGCTGTGTACATAAACCTATCACAGTGGCGTGATGCTGAGATTTGCCTTTCCAAATCCAAGGCCATATTTTCTCACTCAGCTTCAAGATTTCATACCACTGGTATGTTGACATATCAGTTTTTGGGTTTATTAAAGTAATTTTGGGTGCTCAAGCACTAGTTTACAATAATGTGCATGATACTTATGGCCTGCTCAAGTCAAAAACTCAAAATTATGGTGTCTTTATTGGAGAAGATAAAATTTACGGATTGACGAGTATGCAGAAAACTACAAAATTGTGTTTGAATTATTCAAGCAATATATCTCAAGTATTTATAAACTAGCTTGAGTTCTAAAATTTTCTGTCCATGTGAAATCAAACCTGCCTCCTCTCTCTCTCTCTCTATCACACACACACACACACACACTCACACGTCTCTGCTCTATTTATCTCAGATCTTTGCCTGGTTGCCAGGATTTTAATTTCTTCTTCCTCTTTTTTTTTTTTTTTTGGTACATCAGAAACGAAGGATTTTAATCTCTTTGATAATGCCTAAAATGGAAATTTTCATGATTACCATTCGGTACTTTCATTTCACTTGTACAGTTGGTCTTGAAGTTGTCAGTTGCACTCCTATTATTACTAGCGATAGGACCAAGGTGAATGTATTGGGCCATAGTAATTCTCTTTGCGTTTGAAGTAGTTAACAATAGAGCAGAGGAAAGGAAGGGAAAGAATGTAGTTATTTTTCTTATGTTTTCCACTTAAACCAAGTTAGTTTTCTGCAAGCACAAAGCACAAACCCATATTCTGTTCTTTTGGCTTAGTTTGGTCAGAACCTGATTTTATTTCATTATATTGCAGGTTTACTTTATGAAAGAAAGGGCCTTCTCAAAGAAGCTCTAATAGCTTTCGCTAGTGCTCTGGAAATCGATCCCAACCATGTCCCAAGCTTGGTATCTACAGCTGTGGTTCTTAGACGGCTTGGTAACCAATCAAATGAGGTAATCAGAAGCTTTCTAATGGATGCTCTACGGCTGGATAGAATGAATTCATCTGCATGGTATAATCTTGGTTTGCTTTATAAAGCCAATGGTAGTACATCCTTCTTCCAAGAAGCAGCTGAGTGTTTTGAGGCTGCAGCATTTCTTGAAGAATCGGCACCTGTTGAACCTTTCAGATGACCATCACTTTCAAGAAATTCTGTACTCTCTGAACTATACATTCTTTCGTATTTTGTACTTTCACATGAGTTTTGTATATTGTATAATATAATGCAATAGGAATAAAAATGAAATTCTTATATCCTGATGTGCATTTTATTTACGGTTGTCTAAATCATTGATCGGTTGTTGGGATTAGCTATCGGCTCAAATGAACGCTGTTGCTGCATGATAGTAATGATAAAAATGAGTTTGTAAAATTATCATTAGGATTTAAATTTTATCATCAACCCCACTTCTCTAATGCATGCAAACAAAATGAAATACCAAACCACTGCAAGAAATAAAGATTTAAAGGAAAATTCTTATTTACACTATACCAAAGCAACGAGATAAAAATGAAATAAGAACAGAGAGAGAGAGACAAAAAATAACACAGAAAAAAAAAAATAATTGATTAAAATAATTACTGCATGCTACAATAAGGCTCTTATCTTCAAAGATGTGATCAATATGCTGACACTTTTCATGGTGAACGCAGCTCACGAGAAAGGCTTTGGTTTTATCAATGCAGTTAAATAGTGGTAGAAACAAAACCGATAAGATTAAACAGGGATTGGAATGGAGTGGAGAATTTTTGTTATTTGCGGAGATTTGTCTTGAATAAGGTGAAGATTTTTTGATTTATCTGTCCATGGGACGGAAATGAAATATTTTTTTTTTTTCGTTAGTGGGAACGGAGCGGAGACAGATAGTGTATTTCCCATCCCATGGGGATCCCATTCCCATTCTCGTGAAAACCTATTATTATACTTGGTTAATTATTATATTTATTTAATTATTCCTTATATATATATATATATATATATATATATATATATATATATATATATATAT
>CANXYC012799703.1:0-14100 GCA_948193065.1 Aleurites moluccanus
AAAGCAAAGGAGCAGGTATCGTCTCCTAACTTTTCCTATTTCTGATAGAGCATCAAAATAGGCAAATCTCCTTTATTTTGGTAGAGCATCAAAATAAAGAGTCCAAAACATGATAAGTTGGGCATAAATCAACCCTCCTTCGCGAGAAGGGAGAACTGCATGGGTTTTGATTCTCATTCAACGGGATACGCAGGCAAGCTATCTAAGAGCTTCAAACCCAAAAATGTTAAAAACCATCTCTTTTCTATTAATTTCTTTTTAATTACTTTATTAAATGTATTATTTGGGGAATGTGTGATCAACCTAGAACCCATAAGGGCTAGAGTTGATATCCCATATTTTGAGATTTCTGAATTGTAATAATTTACTTACTTACCGCTCTCTAAAACTGCTTTATCACTTTCATCCATTCATCAACCTGCTCATGCATCTATATATCTCATCCTTTAAATTGCTCATAAAAACGCTTTAAATCAAGGTTAAAATTAGAAGTCAAGTTCAACCGAAAACCTAGTCCCCGAATCCTCTTTGGTTTCAAAGACTAGTGCACTTATTTTCCTTTGGGATAAATTTGGAGTCAAAATGGGTTTTTACCTTAAATTTTTCCAACAAAAATAACTTAAGGTGGCGACTTCAAAACGTCAAAATCATTTTCAAAAAAGGGCACTAAGGTCGCCTCTCAATCCATGAGAAACCATTCCTGAAAAATGAGCATTCCCGATCGTTCCCGACCTCCTTGGTTAAGGGACAGGAGGAGGTGCTTAGGTGAGACCTCACACACATATTCGGCTTCAGCGGTGGACAAAGCCACTGAATTTTATTTCTTACTAAACCAAGAAACAAGATAATTTTCTAGGAATTAGCAAGTACTAGAGGTACTTTTCCTATCCATGCAACTACCAGTAAAATCTGCATCAGAATAGCCAATTAAACTAAATATATGTTCTTTGGATACCAAAGTCTTAGATTTTGTGTGCCTATTAAATATTTAAAAATTCTTTTGACCGCATGCAAATGAGATTCTTTAGGACAAGATTGAAAACATGTACATAAATACACAACAAACGTAATATCCGGCCTACTAGCGATTAAATAAAGCAAGCTAGCAATCATACCTCTATATTTCTTCTCCTCAATAGACTTACCAAGATCATCCTTGTCAAGCTTGATGGTGGAGCTAATTGGAGTTCTACTTTACTTTGCTCCATCCATTCCAAATCTCTTGAGAAGTTCCTTTGTGTACTTTAATTGGTTAATGAAGATCCCTTCCTCACATTGTTTGATTTGTAATGTAAGGAAGTACTTCGATTCTCCCATCATGCTCATCTCAAATTCACTTTGCATGTATGAAGAGAATTCCTTGCATAAAACTTCATTAGTAGCATCAAATATTATATCATCAACATAGATTTTCACAATTAACATGTTATGCTTATTCTTTTTGATAAAAAGTGTTGTATCAACTTTTCCTTTTGAAAAACTGTTGTTAATAAAAAAAGAGCTAAGTCTATCATACCAAGCTCTAGGAGCTTGTTTAAGACCATAAAGATCTTTTTGAAGTTTAAAAATATGATTTGGAAAAACATGCTCATCTCAAATTCACTTTGCATATATGAAGAGAATTACTTGTATAAAACTTCATTAGTAGCGCCAAATATTATATCATTAACATAGATTTTCACAATTAACATGTTATGCTTATCCTTTTTTATAAAAAGAATTGTATCAACTTTTTCTTTTGAAAAACCATTGTTAATAAAAAAAAAAAGTGTTAAGTCTATCATACCAAGCTCTAGGAGCTTGTTTAAGACTATAAAGAGATTTTTGAAGTTTAAAACATGATTTGGAAAATCAAATTGTTCAAAACCCAGAGGTTGTTCAACATAAACTTCCTCCTCAATGAAACCATTTAACAAGACACTTTTAACATCTATTTGATACAACTTGTAGTTCATATGACATGCAAATGCAAGTAGCATCCTAATTGCCTCAAGTCTAGCTACCGGTGCAAAAGTTTCATCATAATATATTCCTTCCTCTTGATTATATCCCTTTGCCACTAATCTAGCCTTGTTCCTATTGATCACACCACCCTCATCTAGTTTATTACTATACACTCATTTGGTATCTATGATGGGATGGTTTTGTGGTCATGAAACCAAGGTCCAAACCTTGTTTCTCTCAAATTGGTTTAATTCTTCTTGCATAGCCTCAACCCAACTTTCATCATTTAGGGCTTCATTGATGTTTTTAGGTTCAATTTTAGATATGAAGGCTAGGTTATTCATTATTTCCATGAAAGAGGATCTTGTGGTCACACCTTTTAAGGTTTTACCAATTATAAGGTCTTTTGGGTGGTCCTTTTTTAATTTCCAATCCTTTGGAAGTTCAACATCAATTGGTGGAGTTTCTATTACCTTATTTTGAGATTGTAGTTCTTTGAAATGGAAAATTCTACAAGAGATTGTAAAAGATTTTCTTAGGATTTCAACTTTGATTGATTAAGATGACCGGTAAACAATAGAAGTATTAATGGACATATGAATGTGGAAGTATAGCTTCTAGACATTTAAGTCTTGCTTCAAGAATGGTATAAAGTTAACATTATCATCAGTAAATGATAATTTTATAGTGTACTATAATGATTCCAGAATTTAATTAAGATGTATTATAGAGGAATGATTACAGGTGATTCTTGATAGTTAGAGAACCATGGGATAAACTACTTGATACATGATTTGAAAATAGCAGCAATAGTATTTGCATTAAATACTTAAAGTACGATGTTAAGTGTGAAAATGAAAGAATTATAAGAATCTTCAGTATGTGCATAGTATATTATGTAAATAGAAGAATCTGATCTTCGGTAACGAAAATGAGCTAATTATTAAAGAGTGGTGACTGTGGAAATTTTGTCATTCGAGTAAAGTTAACACTGTGATAGATGCTCTTAGTCAAAAGACTATGGGTAGTCTAGTTCACATCTTTATTATTAAAGGACCACTGAATTATGCAATGAATTAGTAAATTGATATGGGCATGAGTTGGATTTGGATCCCAGGATCGAAATCAGGCTCTGATATCTGAATTTCGGATTAAACTGTTATTAATTGATGATGTTAAAGTGATACAAGGTCAGAATCCATATCTGTGAAGTTAAAGGAAAAATGTTCAGAAGTATAAACATTTAGCCTATAGATGAGGATGGAAATTTGAAATATAATAAATAACTATGGATACACCATTATGATTCAGTACAGAGTTCCATCCACAAATAGAAGGGCAATCAGAGCGAATGATATAGACAGTAGAATTATGTTAAGGTTAAGCGTTCTGGAAGTTAAAAGTTATGGTGATAAGTAAATGTCACTGATTGAATTTCCATATAACAACAATATTAATATTTTATTGGTATGGCTTCATTTGAAGCACTATAAGGTAGAAAAAGTAAATCTTCAGTGTGTTGAGTGGAGCCGGGGAAAGAAGTAGCTAAAAGGGCCAGAGTTGATCAGAGAGATTATGGAAAAAGGTCCCTATGATCAGAGAGTAGCTAAGGATTGCCTTCAGTAGATAGAAGAGTTGTGCAAATCCAAAAAGAAAGGATGATTATTTTACAATTAGTAATCCTGTTTTTTTTTTTCCTTAAGTATCATCTATGGAAAGTATAATAGAAATTGACAAGAAAGGAAAGCTGTCACTGAGATATGTGAGACAGTTGAGATATTGAAAGAATTGACAATGTAACTTACAATTAATCTCTTTCTTTCGGTATGAACTATATTTATCTAGTATTCCATATTTTACTACTATAAAAATATGTGTCAGACCTGTTGCATGTGTTGGAAGTATAAGTATTGATAGTAATGAGGAAATGCTATAAAAGTAGAACTAATAGAAGGTGTAAACTGTCAAGTCTGACAATTTATAAATAAAAGAGATTTCAATGGTAAAAGTATTGTAGAGGAATCAGACTATGGATAAATGTACATGAGAAAGTGAAAAAAATACAAAACCCAAGTATATGTTCTTGTTGCAATACTGAGATGTGCATTTTATATTTAAATTCGAGGACAAATTTATTTGTAGGGGGTAGAATGTAATACGTTATCAATTTCTAACTCATGTGCATGAATTAATTCTCAGTATACAGTCTATTAGTCTTGAATTAATGGGAAATAATTTTAGAGACACAGTCAGAAAGCAAATTTGAAACTTTTTCAGAAACTGGCTGTGTCGGGAACACTGCCGAAAAATGAGCAGTCCAGTCAACGGAAGAATTTCTGAAGTTGATCTGGGGGTAAAAGATGACCATAAATTATTTCTAATTTTGGTAAAACGAAAGAAGTGAAAATCATTTAGGAACACTGAAAAAGTAAGCAATGGCATTTTTATAAATAAATGAAAATTCAAGGTGAATAGTGAAAAGTGGTCGGTCGGGGTTACAGAATGACTCCAGAATTATTTTTATAAATAAGTATAAATTAAAATAAGCCTATACATTTCCCACTTTGAATTCAGAATCCTGACAGAATTATTAGAATAAATTACAAAAGATTTAAGGATCAAAGTGTAAAGGTTGAAACTTTGAGGGTTTAGTTGTAATTTTACATTTGATTTTGGCTTTATTTGGCCTTCACCATTTTCGGCCATCTCATTTCTTTCTTCTTCCTTGTTTCACCGAAGCCATATTTGGCCATTTCCATCTTCAATTTCTTCATTTCTTTATAGTTTTCTTTAGGATTTTGATGGAAAAGTAGTAATTCAAGGTGGCTTTCTTCATTTCTACCATTAATTTGAAGATTGGAGCTAAGGATTTGGAGGAAATTCTTCATGAAGATTTCGGCCATCTTGGGTGTATAAGATAAGGAATGATTTTGTTTGATTTGATTAATGATTTAGTGTTTATTTAGGTTCAATTGAATGGGTATAATGTTTAATTATATTAGTTTATGCTAATTTAATGGAATTCCCATTTTGAATGCTTGAAATTGAAGTTGTAAAGAATGGATTGTTGAATTAGTGTTAGGAATTGTTAATTGATGTTAAAAATGATTAATTGCATATGAATGAACAACTAATTGATGGTTAATTTGATGTAAAATTGGAGATTGTGTAAGTTGAGTTTTCAAAGTAGCAAATTTGAGGATTTTTGGTGGAATTGGTGCAATTGGAGTGCACATTGGCTAATTGGATCATTAGGTGAGTTTACATTGCATCAAATAACATGTTTGAATCGATAAATTGATGATTGAAAACCAATGGCAAAAAGACCTATGTTGGTTGAACCCTATATAACCAATAATGCCTATTTTTTGTTTGATTTTCCTTAATAATTCCTAGCCAATTTGATCCATTTTAACATTGTTTAATTGTGTTTCTTTGATACCTATGGTTTGTTGAACAATGTGGCTTGGTCTTTGTTTGATTGGGCAAGCCAAAATTTACCACCAAACCTAACCTATTGGCTTGTCATTATATGCCCACCAAGTGTTCGATGAAATGCCTAATTCATTTGCCATTGGTCTATTGGTTTGCATGCCATAGGCCTACCAATTGAATGTCATTGTCACCAGTGACGTTGGCATGCCAATTGACCTACTAATTTCTGCCACCGACCTAACTTTTGTTCCATACCATTATTGTTTACCATAATATGTATCTTTACTTAATTGTTATATTTTATCATGCCATTGTTCCATATTCTTTGTGATTTGATTGATATTGACCATATTGACAGTGATGATACTATTGTTGCATAATGGTATCTATTGATATGCTATTCCTTTCTAATGGCTCAAATATGGTTTGACAGAGCTGCCTCACCAACAGGGTAATGGGTACATATTGTTAGCAATGTGCACATTGATATTGATGCCCTAGTTGGGAAGGGTTATTAGTTCCAACCATAGGACCTGATCAGTCTTATGCTTATATGATATATGTGATCGACTGTGTGATTACACATAGTCTACGAGTTCATGGCCCTCTTATCTGTTTTACCATATTACTTTCCCTGATTGGATATGACCATTGCTATTCCTACTATTCATCGATACTGATTATGTCATTTATATGATTTACCCTATACTATTATTTCTTATCTAGTATAAACTATTATTTGAGCCTATATTTCATTGTGAAGCATATAAATTCACTGAGTATCATCTATACTCATTCTTTCATTGTTTAACCATTTCAGGAAAGGAGTAGTTTGCAAAATCCCGATGTCTGTCTTTCGTGGATTTCTGCTGCAGACTATTCTGTATATTTCTGGATTACTGTATTTATAGTTGAGGTTATTTATCTAGCTACTCCATGGGTATGTATGGGTTAGTTAGGAGATGAATATTGTGAATGATATCTTGATATTTATATTATGAATTATATGATGGTTTTATGATGTGATATGTGAATGTTACAGCCAACTGCAAAATGCTTGATAGATTAATAGAATGAATAACAAAATTGCATAATGGATGGTAATTAATAAAAATGAATAATTAGTTGAGATTTATAGACTGTGCATATGGTACTGGGTTCTACGGGTGCTGGTCGCCATTGGTATTTTCCATACCCTAGGACCGTCATGGTCCGAGAAACCGAGTCGTGACAGAGGTGGTATCAGAGCACTAGGTTTACAGAATATGAATCTAGGTTACAGATGAATAGTGACTGTATTATAGAGGAATAGTGAATAGTTACAGAATCTGGTAGAATTAAGTATACCATGGAGCATAGGACTTTCTTTATCGTCTATTACTGTTATCGTCTGTTATATGTCTTTATTTTGTATTTTTACTATATTCTGAGACTGTTTTCATATTTCCTGACAGATTACAGTCATGTCTGACAGCAGAGACAGAGACACCAGAGAGGTTGAGGTTGCCTTCAATGAGTCCCTAGTGAGGGAAATTAGTGTATCAAAGGGTCCGTCTTAATCCCGACGGACTTCAGAGGACTCAGAGAGGGGAGATGACCCTTGGAGAGTTGAGATGATGAGAGGGTTGATGGAACTGAGGAGGGAGATGGCTGAGATTAGGAGGGAGAGATAACAGGCACAACCACCACTTGCTCTTGCAGTAGTACCTCTACCTGTAGTACCTGAAGTAGTGGCACCGGCTCCTGTACAGCCAGTAGGGGCTCAAGGGGAGCCAGCTGTATAGGGAGGCAGGAGAGAGATTGAGGAGGGAGGAGTCTCCATATTTATCTTTTGGAAGCTAAACTTACCAGAGTTCAGAGAGGACAGAGGTACGGATCCTGTAGATTTTCTGGAGGAGATGGAGAAGGTAGTGAGGAGACTATCTTGTTCAGAGTTGAGATCAGTAGAGCTAGTTGGTCTATTGCTTAAGGGTAAAGCATGGACTTGGTTTTCGAGACATATGGAGACCAGACTATATGGAGAGCACCCACCCACCTAGGCAGAGTTTAGACAGGGCTTGATTGATGAGTTCATCACTGAGGGTGTTAGGACCCGTGATATGGTGAGATTTGAATAGTTGGAGTAGGGGGATAGGTCAGTAGAGGAGTATGCCGAGGAGTTCATATGACTGAGTAGATATGCTACTCATATAGTACCTACTGAGGCAGATCTAATTAGCAGATTCCGAAGGGGATTGCATGCTGCCTTGCATAATGTCTTGCTTGCCACAGAGTTTACATCATTGGCTACAGTAATAGACAAGGCTACTCAGATGGAGGAAAAGTATAAGACTGGGAGGGCAAAGAGAGATCATAAGAGGAAGGATGGCCCGGGATCTCAAGATAGGAGGCGGAAGAGTAGCTCCCATCCCAGGCAGTCAGAATTAGTGCCCAGATTTATATAGAGATCATCTGGGGGTAGTCAGAGGAGGAGATTGCAGAGTAAGGGACCACCTGTGGTATGGTCTACATCTACTTACTCATAGGGCTCATCTAGACCAGTAGTATAGGTACCTGGTATACCAGTTTGTGGATATTGTGGACAGAGGCATAGAGGGGAGTGTCGGTTCCAGTCAGGGGCATGTTTGAAGTGTGGCTAGCAGGGTCACTTCATTAATAGATGTCCTCTTTAGGATGATTAGCAGCAGCAGCCATCTATCACAGTTTCTCAACCCGTGGTACAAACCAGTCAGAATATGGATAAAGTGACTACAGCCAGAGGAAGAGGTAGGGGAGAACAGGCTCCCAATGTTAGTCAGGCTCCAGCTGGTAGGGTTCAAGGAAGAGTTTTGCTGTTAATACCTAAGAGACACAGAGATCTGATGATGTAGAGATAGGTGATTTGAATATGGAATGATGTAACGGATGTATTGACTAACTTTGGTACCTTACACTTTTGGTTTGCATCAATTAAATAGAGAGAGATAAATTATTGAATGTGTCTTACAGACAATTGCACTTATGGGGAAAATATATAAGTGAATTATGGTTATCTGAGATGTGATATTGAAATTTATAGTAATATTTTACTTACTAATTTGATAGAGTTATCTATGTTGTAATTAATGTTATACTTAGTATTGAATGGTGAACTGTTCATCGAGTAGTTATTGATTGTTATGAGAAGAAAGTCAGATTCTGATTGCCAAAATTTGAATTCTAAAATGATAGGTATGGAATTAGAATCAATTTCATTTCTGTGATTCAAACTATAAATATAATAAAGAAGGAATTATACCATGTATTTGATATATGTAGTGAATATGTAAAAAGACTTCAATAAGGATTGATTAGATACTCATGATCTAAGAAATTCTTTAATATATTTTCCATGCAGTTACAAAACACTTTTCAAAGATTAATTGGATAGTCAAGAGTTAAAAAGGAAATATACTCAAAGACTGTTTAGAACCCGGTATGAACACTAAAAGTTTCTCGTATTGTAATCCAGGTTAATTAATGATTTAATTGCATATATGGATTTAATGACTATAGTGTTTAAGTTATGTAATGGATAAGTTTATTAATGACATTCTTATTTAAATTAAGAGTGAAAAGGAACGTGTAGAGCACTTGGAGGACTATGTTATAAACATTATGAGAGTATATGCCAAGCTGTCTTAATATCAATATTAGCTAATTTGAATATGTTGTGTGGATCATATAGTACGTGAAGATAGTAATAAGGATAATTTTTAAAGGTAAAAGCAATAATTAATTTATCTCAGCATATTAATGTTCTAAGATTGTAGTTCTTTGAAATGGAAAATTCTGCACGAGATTGGAAAAGATTTTCTTAGGATTTCAACTTTGATTGATTAAGTTGACCGGTAAACAAGAGAAGTATTAATGGACATATGAATATGGAAGTATAGCTTCTAGACATTTAAGTCTTGCTTCAAGAATGGTATAAAGTTAACATTATCATCAGTAAATGATAATTTATAGTGTACTATAATGATTCCATAATTTACTTAAGATGTGTTATAGAGGAATGATTACAGGTGATTCTTGATATTTAGAGAACCATGGGATAAACTACTTGATACATGTTTTGACAATAGCAGCAATAGTACTTGCATTAAATACTTAAAGTATGATGTTAAGTGTGAAAATGAAAGAATTATAAGAATCTTTAGTGTGTGCATAGTATATTATGTAAATAGAAGAATCTGAATCTTCGGTAACGAAGATGAGCTAATTGTTAAAGAGTGGTGACTGTGAAAATTTTTTCATTTGAGTAAAGTTAACACTATGATAGATGCTCTTAGTCAAAAGACTATGGGTAGTCTAGCTCACATCTTTATTGTTAAAGGACCACTGAATTGTGCAATGAATTAGTAAATTAATATGGGCATGAGTTGGATTTGGATCACAAAATCGAAACCAGACTCTGATAGCCCAATTCCGGATTAAACAGTTATTGATTGATGATGTTAAAGTGATACAAGATCGGAATTCATTTTTGTGAAGTTAAAGGAAAAATGTTCAGAAGTATAAACATTTAGCTTATAGATGAGGATGGAAATTTGAAATGTAATAAATAACTATGGATACACCATTATGATTCAGTACAGAGTTCCATCCACAAACAAAAGGGCAATCAGAGCGAATGATATAGACAGTAGAATTATGTTAAGGTTAATTGTTCTGAAAGCTAAAAGTTATGGTGATAAGTAAATGTCACTGATTGAATTTCCATATAACAACAATATTAATCTTTTATTGGTATGGCGTCATTTGAAGCACTATATGGTAGGAAAAGTAAATCTTCAGTGTGTTGAGTGGAGCTGGGGAAAGAAGTAGCTAAAAGGGCCAGAGTTGATAAGAAAGATTATGGAAAAAGGTTCCTATGATCAGAGAGCAGCTGAGGATTGCCTTCAGTAGATAGAAGAGTTATGCAGATCCAAAAAGAAAGGATGATTATTTTGCAATTAGTAATCCTATTTTTTTTTCCTTAAGTATCATCTATGGAAAGTATAATAGAAATTGGCAAGAAAGGAAAGATATCACTGAGATATGTGAGATAGTTGAGATATTGAAAGAATTGGCAATGTAACTTACAATTTGGCTCTTTCTTTCAATATGAACTATATTGATCTAGTATTCCATATTTTACTACTATAAAAATATGTGCCAGACCTGTTGCATGTGTTGGAAGTATAAGTATTGATAGTAATGAGGAAATGCTATAAAAGTAGAACTAATAGAATGTGTAAATTGTCAAGTCCGACAATTTATGAATAGAAGAGATTTCAATAGTAAAAGTATTGTAGAAGAATCAGACTATGAATAAATGTACATGAGAAAGTGAACAAATACAAAACCCAAGTATATGTTCTTGTTGCAATACTGAAATGTGCATGTTTTATTTAAATTCGAGGATAAATTTATTTGTAGGGGGTAGAATGTAATACTCTATAAATTTCTAACTCATGTGCATGAATTAATTCTCAGTATGTGGCCCATTAGTCTTGAATTGATGGGAAATAATTTTAGAGACACAGTTAGAAAGAAAATTTGAAACTTTTCCAGAAACTGGCGGTGTCGGGAACACTGCCGAAAAATGAGCAGTCCAGTCAACGGAAGAATTTTTGAAGTTGATCTGGGGGTAAAAGATAACCATAAATTATGTCTAATTTTGGTAAAACGAAAGAAGTGAAAATCATTTAGGAACACTGAAATAGTAAGCAATGGCATTTTTGTAAATAAATGAAAATTCAAGGTGAATAGTGGAAAGTGGTCAGTCGGGGTTACAGAATGACTCCAGAATATTCTTTATAAATAAGTATAAATTAAAATAAGTCTATACATTTCCCACTTTGAATTCAGAATCCTGACAGAATTATCAGAATAAATTACAAAAAATTTAAGGACCAAAATGTAAAGGTTGAAACTTTGAGGGTTTAGTTGCAATTTTACATTTGATTTTGGGTTTATTTGGCCTTCACCATTTTCGGCCATCTCATTTCTTTCTTCTTCCTTGTTTCACCGAAGCCATATTTGGCCATTTCCATCTTCCATTTCTTCATTTCTTTATAGTTTTCTTTAGGATTTTGATGGAAAAGTAGTAATTCAAGGTAGCTTTCTTCATTTCTACCATTAATTTGAAGATTGGAGCTAAGGATTTGGTGGAAATTCTTCATGAAGATTTCGGCCATTTTGGGTGTATAAGGTAAGGAATGATTTTGTTTGATTTGATAAAGGATTTAGTGTTTATTTAGATTCAATTGAATGGGTATAATGTTTAATTGTATTAGTTTATGCTAATTTGATGGAATTCCCAATTTGAATGCTTGAAATTGAAGTTGTAAAGGATGGATTGTTGAATTAGTATTAGGAATTGTTAATTGATGTTAGAAATGATTAATTGGATATGAATCAACAACTAATTGATGGTTAATTTGATGTAGAATTGGAGATTGTGTAAGTTGAGTTTTCAAAGTAGCAAATTTGGGGATTTTTAATGGAATTGGTGCAATTGGAGTGCACTTTGGGTAATTAGATCATAAGGTGAGTTTACATTGCATCAAATAACATGTTTGAATCAATAAATTGATGATTGAAAACCATTGGCAAAAAGACCTATGTTGGCCGAATCCCATATAACCAATAATGCCTATGTTTTGTTTGATTTTCCTTAATAATTCCTAGCCAATTTGATCCATTTTAACATTGTTTAATTGTGTTTCTTTGATACCTATGGTTTGTTGAACAATGTGGCTTGGTGTTTGTTTGATTGGGCAAGCCAAAATTTGCCACCAAACCTAACCTATGGGCTTGCCATTATATGCCCACCAAGTGTTCGATGAAATGCCTAGTTCATTTGCCATTGGCATATTGGTTTGCATGCCATAGTCCTATCAATTGAATGCCATTGTCGCCAGCGACGTTGGCATGCTAATTGACCTACCAATTTTGGCCACCGAACCAACTTTTGTTCCATACCATTATTATTTACCATAACATGTATCCTTACTTAATTGTTATATTTTATCATGCCATTGTTCCATATTCTTTGTGATTTGATTGATATTGACCATATTGACAGTGATGGTACCATTGTTGCATAATGGTATCTATTGATATGCTATTCCTTTCTAATGACCGAAGTATGGTTTGACAGAGCTGCCTCACCGACATGGTAGTGGGTATATTCTGTCAGCACTGTGCACATTGATATTGATGCCCTAGCTGGGAAGGGTTATTGGTTCTAGCCATAGGACCTGATCAGTCTTATGCTTATATGATATATGTGATCGACTGTGTGATTACACATAGTCTATGAGTTCCTGGCCCTCTATCTGTCTGACCATATTATTTTCCCTGATTGGATATGACCATTACTATTCGTACTGTTCATCGGTACTGATTCTGTCATTTATATAATTTACCCTATACTATTATTTCTTATCCAATATAAACTATTATTTGAGCCTATATTTCATTGTGATGTATGTAAATTTACTAAGTATCATCTACACTCATTCTTTCATTGTTTAACCATTTCAGGAAAGGAGTAGGTTGCAGAATCCCGACGTCTGTCTTCCGTGGATTTCTGTGCAGTCTATTCTGTATATTTCTGGATTATTGTATTTATATTTGAATTCCTTTATCTAGCTGCTCCATGGGTATGTATGGGTTAGTTAGGAGATGAATATTGTGAATGATATGTTGATATTTATATTATGAATTATATGATGGTTTTATGATGTGATATGTGAATGTTACAGCCAACTGTAGAATGCTTGACAGATTAACAGAATGAATAACAAAATTGCATAATGGATGGTAATTAATTAAAATGAATAATTACTTGAGGTTTATAGACTGTGCATTTGGTACTGGGTTCTACGGGTGTCGGTCGCCATTGGCATTTCCCATGCCCTAGGACCGTCACGGTCCGGGAAACCGGGTCGTGACACTGTCACATAAAACATAAAACATAAAAAAAAAAAAAAAAAAAGCACACATAATTCATAATAATTATTCATATTCCATCAGGTTAACACAACCAAGTTCAATGAAAATGATAAAGCAAATGTACATAAACATATAATTCTTGTAATACCCTAGAAATGCATAACAAGTTTTAGTGAATAAAATTCTCAGTCTATAGATTAAAATCATCGAAATAACCAATAATAATTTTAGAAAATCAGTTAGAGCGAAAATGGAATTTTTTTTTGGAAGACGTCGGTACCGATATCGCTGCCGTAAAAATAGCGAAACGGACGACGGATGAATTTTTGAATTTGGATTATGGATAATTGATAAGTAATATTCATGTGTGAATACAGTAAAAAGAAATTTGAGAAAGTATTACAGAACGCTCACAAAACGAGCAAAAGAGTATTTTCGGCGAATAGTGAAATTTATCGGTCAGAGTTTTAGAACGACTCTGAAACTATTTTTATTAAATAATATTAATTAAAATATGATGCTTAAGCATTCACTTTGAGTTCTAATTTCCGATGGAACTTTCGGAATAAATTACTGAGCGAAAAAGGACCAAAACAAAATTTTAGAAAATTTGAGGATCAAAGCGTAAATTACCTATTTCGTCTTATTATATAAGCCAAAATGGGCAGAATTTCTGCCCATTTTTGTTCTTCATCCGTGGTCATTTCCTTTCATTTTCCTCTCCATTTCTTTGATTTTCTAAGCCAACTTTGTGAAGAG
>CANXYC012799705.1:0-33639 GCA_948193065.1 Aleurites moluccanus
CCCCCCCCCCCCCCCCCCCCCCCCCCCCCCCCCCCCCCCCCCCCCCCCCCCCCCCCCCCCCCCCCCCCCCCCCCCCCCCCCCCCCCCCCCCCCCCCCCCCCCCCCCCCCCCCCCCCCCAGGTGAATAGGAGTTAAAAAAATCTTATAGAAAATGCACAACTAATATGTAATAGATATGTTAATTTTAAATAATAAGCAATAATAAAAGATAAAAGTTAAGAGAGTTCAACCAATTTATAGTGGTTCCGAGCCAAATTCCTTCTCCTATGTCCACTTCTCTCAATATCAACCCGATATTTAGGTTCCATTAGAATCGAGTGCACCACCCAAATCAATTACAATAAATTTTCTGGAATTTCACCTAATACACACTGAGTTACAACTCAGATTTTTACTCTTAATAACAGAGATGGAGATTTTTAAGTCTCTCTAAATTTATACAAAGTTATTCCAATGGTATAAAATGAAGTATGAATAGCTAAGACTAGCAAAATCTAGTAAGAACTCTAAGAATAAGAAACAAAGCTCAAAGAGTTTAGAAAAAGTGAAAACAGAGTATGAATCAACAACAATTTTATTTCTCTTAAGATATGTGCTTTTCTTGTTGTTAAAACTTCAAATCTTCATGTATTTATAGCCTTCAATGAATGGCGATTAAATATGACCGTTATGGTTGTATTTAATGCAAGATTTGCCTCCAAATCTTTTTCCAACGGCTATATTTAAAATAGATCAGTCTTGACGTTGACAGGCAACTACTGATTCACGGGCGTAACAAATATTCACGGTTGTGAAGATAAATTTTCATGGGTTTGAACCAAAATTCACGGCTAATCAACCTTGACGTTGACAGGTAACTATCGATTCACGGGAATAATAAATATTCACGGTCGTAAAGATAAATTTTCAAGGGCTTGAACCAAAATTCACGGCCTTAAAATCTTTTGTGCCAATTTCAAATTTAAATCATCCTTAGACGTGAACAACTATTACTGACGTGAATAATTTGTCAAGGTCTTAAAAACCTTTTCTGTGTCTCTAAGACAAAACCATTCTTAAATTAATCACCGGCATGAATCAAGATCATGGGCTTGAAACTCTTTCACGGTCATAAAGAAAAGTTCACAGGCTTGAAGATCCTTTCTGAGTAAATTTTATATGTTACCTTGATCTTATTCAAGGGCATTAAAAATATTCACAGGCATGAATCCCTATTTTTAAATAAAAACTTAAACACAAATTAAATAATCATTTGTAACTCAAGTATATTAATTAACACGTTGTTTTGGATTTCAATTACATCATCAAAATCATTATATAGACAACAATCTCCCCCTTTTTTTGATGATAAAACAATGTATCGAGAGTATAAAGAAGTCAATTAAATACTCCCCCTAAATTAAAACTCCCTTTTAATTTAGTTAACATTTAGTTAAATAATATCATTCAACATTTCTCCCCCTTTTTGTCAATAATCAAAAAGGTTATCTTCAGATACTAATAACACAATATAATAACTCATTAAATATAAGAAGATGAAATTTTATAAATAAGGAAGAAAACATTAAAATGAGAAAATGTGTCAATACTCTGAACATAAACATGTTAAACTATGAGCACATAAATAAAAGCTCAGCAAAAAGAATAAAAGAAGAACTAGGATGAAGGAGGTGCGGAAGAGTCATCAGGTGGAGGGGTATTTTCAAGAGATAAAGCACTTCGAAGACTACCTACAGATTTTTGCAGCTCTTTTTTATTTACTTCAAGTTTATCCAGTCGAGAAGCAACTCCTATTTCCAAAGAGTCAAGTCTAGTGTTGAGCCTAGCCAAATGCTTCAACACTTAACTCTGAAAAAAATCAGCTGAAGAGGATGACTAAGAACTAGTCGGTGGTGCTGTAGAAGGAGAATTGCGGGGTCTTTTTCGGGATGGCTCATCAAACATAGCAGCAAGCTCATCATCTGTCTTATCATCCTAATCATCCCCATTAATAGTAGATAAGACCCATCCATCACCAGCCTTTGTCACAATTCCCATATCGCGAAAGGTTGATATATCTAGATGATCCTTGGGAGTGATAGGCACTTTGAATTCCAGATTATGAGGAATCTCAAAGTGATTGGAAATTCAAGTCACATACATACCAAGAATCAGTTTTCCTTTGACTTTTGAGCTCATATCCTTAAATGCATCCACAAACCACCTAGCAACATCCACATTAATTCCTTGTCGCAAACAATCCAAAAGAAATAGCTCCTTGCAACTGACAACTCCATTGTTATCTCCTCTAGTAAAAACCAAATAGGTGAGGAACCAATGTATAATTTGGAGAACTAGGTCACGAATCCTTGAAGATTTTATAGTCTGAGCACTATACTGAGCAGAGTCAATCAATGCTTCATAAACCGTGAAAGGATCCAAATGATCTTAAATTTGGCAAACCCCACTAGACTTGAGCTTAAACCGACCACCTAGATCATCAGAAGATAATGAATGGTTTATTTTGCCTAGCCTGAATGTCATATCACCCGTGGGACTCACAAGTGCAGTGAAGAATTCATACACCAGCTCTAAGTGTAAGTCAGATGAATAATAAGCAAAATGTCTATCTCCAAATAGAGCTATGCAATAATTAGTGACAGAATCTTTCAGACCAATCATATGCTTCAACTACCTACCGGGTTTGTCGGTGTTTAAGCACTGAAAATCTGTCAATGTGATGCTGAAAAGAGAATGAAAGGCCATAGGATAGCTTAATCGGTTCTTCCCGCACTTGGGATGCTTCTCCCAAATTTGGACCCTTTTCTTTGCTTTTACCACCCACATTCTTAGTTTTCACCATAGTTAGGGTTTAAGGAAGATATAATGAAGATTTATAATAGAAGATTTGAAGAAAATGAGAGAGAGTGAGTTGGAATTTTAAAAGATTGAAAGCAAATAGGAGAGAGAGTGAAAAAGAAATCTGAAAATTGAATTAGAAATGAAAAGTCACGGACACGAGCTATTTAAATACCCATTTCTTCATGGCCGTGAAGATCGTTCACGGCCATGAAAGACAAGCCCAAAATTTTAAAAAGATACATAACGATTCTTCACGGGCATGAAAGATTTTTAACAGGCATGACAATATGTCACGAGCATTAAATTGATTAACAGGCATGAGAAGCAGGATTAAATTAATTTTTTGAAAACAAAGGCAAATTGAGCTTTTGATTTTATGCTTTCATATGCACATAAATATAATTCATACTTTTGACAAGAAAATTCATGTAAACTGAGGTTAAAGTGATGGGAATTTATAAAATTCTCTCACTTAGGTCTCAATTTATCATGGAAACACATAAATTATTATAAGTACTTATAAATCATGCAATATCATCACAAATCATTATGATCAATTATATCTAATTAAGAGCAAGCTAAAAGTCATACCTAAGAGGTATCAATCATATCTAATTCTCTTCTAATAAAATAGAATACTTCTTTGTCCAAGGGTTTTGTGAATATATCAGCAAGCTGCTTCTTAGTATCCATATATTCAAAATTAATATGAACTTTGCTAAAATGATTCCTAAGAAAATGATGCTTTATATCTATTTGCTTAGTGCGTGAGTGATGAATTGGATTTTTTGAAAGATTTATGGCACTAGTATTGTCACATTTTATGAGAATGCAATTAAATGAATGTCCAAAATCTTCTACTTCAGTTCTCATCCATAGAAGTTAAGTGCAACAACTTGCGGCTGCTACATACTCTGCCTCCGTGGTTGATAGTGCAACTGAATTTTGCTTTTTAGAAAACCATGATACTAGTATATTTTCTAAAAATTGATAAGTGCCACTAGTGCTTTTTCTATCTATTCTACAACCACCATAATCTGCATCGGAGTATCTATATAGATCAAATGAGGATCCTTTTGGATACTATAAACCTAAATTTGGTGTATCCATAAGGTATCTCATAATTCTTTTTACTCCATCTATATGTAATTCCTTAGGATTAGATTGAAAACGTGCACACATGTAAACACTAAATAATATATCGGGTCTAGATGCAATTTAATAGAGTAATGATCCTATCAAGCTTCTATAAAGTTTAGAATCAACACTTTGTAATACCTCAGTTAAATCTATAACCTGAACTACAAAGGCTAACTTAGGGGGAAATTTTTGCTTGACTTGAGCTTGTGAATTGTTATATGTTTATGCATGAAATTAATAGATATGCATGTTATATGATGTATTTCTATGAATAGAAGGGATTTAAAAGTTGTTAGGAAGAAATCGGGTAAATTTGAGTTTTTGATAAACTAAAGGCAAAATGGTCATTTCACACTCCTTGAGTAATTTATGGAATTAATATCATATTTGAAGGTAAAAAAGAATATTAGGACATAAAAATGGTGGTTTTATGATTAAATGAATTATTGTTGGAAAGTTAAAACCGGTAGAAAATAATTTCGGGCAAAGCTGCTCGTATAGGGATTCCATTTGAACTAAGGATAGTTTAGTCTTTTCTTTTGAACTATGGACTTATATAGTGCATGCTAGCCTATTGTATCACCTTAGGTTAACCTAAATCCAACCATTGGATGAAAAGATGAAGAAATGGATAGTTAGTAAGCTAGGTTTCACCATTTTTACTATAAGCCTAATATATTGAATCACCAACTTGAAATTTAAAGTGATTTTTTTCACCTCTTCATCTTCCTTATCAAATTCACCAAGCAAAATTTTCTCTTTCCTCCATTAAAGTTTTGGCCACCTTGAAGAATTGCCAAACCAAGTTGTTTTCTTCCATTCTTTGATACAAACCAACTAATTCCATCATCCTAAACACAAATCTATCCTTAGATTCAAAGGAAAACCAAGAAAAGTGAGAAATCAAAGCTTTGAAGTTTTTGAAGAACTATTGGAAAAGTAAGTGATTTTGTGATTCTTTTGGTTTAATTATATTCTTAAGATGTTCTTTGATGTTAATTAGTATCAAAAATGTGTTTTGGTTGGAAGAAAAATCAAAACTAGGAAGAAAACCCTAATAGGAAGAAATATGAATCAAAGTGTTATTTTGATGAATTTTTTGTTCAAATGATGTGTATTTGATGTGTTGTATATGAATTAGTGATCATTTAATGGAAACAAATTCATTTGGAGGAAGAACTAGGTTGGCCGAAACCTGAGGTGCTTAAGGATGGTTTGATACTTTGATGTTTTATAGGTTTGAATGATGGAATGTTATATATTTGATGTATATATATGTTGCATGTTTGATTGGTGTTGAAAAATGGATAAATGGAATGAATTTCATTTTGTCCTAACCATATGGACTTTGTTAGTTCAATATGTTAGGCTAATGCAATTAGGAAAGTAAGGTTGGAATATGGTTTAATGGTATAAGTAATGGAAATGTATAGGTTTAAATATGGAAAAGATGATTGATACAAGTACTTGGAAGGTAAACTTGAAATATGGTGTATGTTTGATTTGGAATATTGAACTAAGTGTTATGAGTTATTAATTTGGTTTATAAGTGATGAATATGTGAAATGTAGGTCAAATATGGTGACAGAATATGTTTATTGCATAAAGGATTGAAAAAAGGATACATTATGCAAAGTGAGGTTTATAGTGCATACGATGTATGCTTGATGTGTTTTTATGTGAATAATATATTTTGTGATGTTTTAACATCTTACCGGAGTGTTATATGAGAAAATAGGTGAACCGTCGAATACTCCATCTCAGAGTGTCGAGCGACGGGCCGACTAGGGCTCCTAACTGTATTTTGGGGGATAAAGTGGACATTCTGCATTAAAGGTGAGTCTATATGTATAATCATGCATGATTTACATCATATATCAGATGAAAAGTCATTTGGATTGATAAACCATCATTTACTATCTTATAGTATATATAGTGCATTTTAACCCATAAATAAGCCCACTGAAACGACCTAAAATGACCTAAACTTTTGTTGTTTCTAAAATGAAATCCAGAAAGCCAATTGAGCCACCACTTGGCCCAATCTTCTAGTTTTGTCCCAAGCTTTAAAATGGTACCTCATAGTCCACCTAAATCCTTTAGTAACATAGTTAACCAGAAACTACTCAAAAATTTCAAAACAGACCCATAACGGCGAGTGCCAGTTGCGACAGCGCAACTGGGCCCCACTGACTATTTTTTTGATATTATCCAAACTTGTTCTATTATTCATTATAAATATATATATGATTGTTCTAAATCTATATGAGATATATTTATGCTACATTTATTATTATATGGAGACACACCCATATGGTATTATAACAAGACTACCTCGATGGTGTAGTGAAAAATTCCATCGACCGTGTGCACACTGGTATTAATTAATTTGACCCTTGCTAGAGAGGGTGTAATATTCTTTGGTATTAATTGAATTGACCCTTGCTAGGCAGGGTGTAAGTATTCTCTAGTTGTAAGGCCTGATCCCCCTTGCGTATAATAGATTATGCACTTTATGATAGTGCCACAGTTACAGAATTATGCACGATTGTGCTATTACAGATACTTGACCCAATCCTATTATATCATATATGCGTTGACTCGTACACTGGATACTTATATGAATATTGATATGGATTTTTATATGAATATTGATATGGATACTTGTTTTACTCTTTAATTGATATCTTCTATTGATTCTACAGGCCATATATGGGCAACCATGGTATCATGAACATCTACTATATTTTTATACATATGGATTCACTGAGTATTTTTATACTCACCCCCTTAGTGGTTTATATTTTTCAGGACTGCTGTGAGGCTCAAATTCCATTGGCACCTTCTATCCTCGCCTTAGAATTTTGATACTTATACATGTAAAATTCCAGTCTCAAAAGTATATATAAATATTTGTACAGTATAGAGGTTCCATGGTACTATAATCTAAGGAGTGGCATGCATATGTAAGTGATTGTATTTTTATGGTTTTGCATATATATATATATTATGCTATGTATAGATATAGTTTGATATATATACAGGTATATGTATTGAGTTGTTATTGGAGATCCAGAGGGATCATTAATGATAAAGATTTGATTGTTGATGATAAAGTATATTGGAAGTGCTTATTTGTATGTTTCCAGCTGGGCATAGTCATATTATAGAGGAGATGCTGTCAAAATTTCTTCAGCATTATTAAGCTATTTAAGCTGATCATATGAATTGCATGCCATATAGTACAGTTATTTGGGTTCTTCATGGTACTGGTAGCTTAGGCAACACCCATACCCTAGGACTGTCGCGACTCCCAGGTTAGGTCATGACAAAGGTGGTATCAGAGCTAGGTTTATTATAACCTGTAGTGTTTGCATATTAGTAGTAATAAAAGTACCATGGAATCTAGGATTTTCAAATATCGTCAAATTGACAAGTCTTCTTCATTGTTTGAAATTCTGCATACCTATGATATAAATATTCTTTTACATGCTGGATTGTTTTATGTTTGATTTGTATCAGTGTGCTAAGATGTCTAAGAGGGAAAATAAACGTGCTAGGCCTATTGATGAGGGTAAATTTCATGGATCTAGTGAGGAAGCAAAGATTGCTTTTAATGCATCTATTATACAGAGGTCTCATTCTGAGCCACCCCGGTCACAGAGACACACTGAGTCTAATCATATGGGTGATGCACCCTGGAGACAGGAAATGCAGGAAATGAGACAGGAAATATTACAAACCATCAGGACTCATTTTGCAGCACAACCTGCAGTGGTACAACTACCTCCACCTCTAGTACAGCTAGTGGTATAGTCTGTAATACCACCAGTATCTCAGAGGGAGCCAGTAGTGTTACAGGGAGACAGAGTACGTAGAATTATCGCAGAGGGTGGTGTAACTGTTAGGGAGTTCATGAGACTATAACTACCAATTTTTGCAGGGGAGTATGGTATTGACCCTAGTGATTTCATTGATAGAGTTGATAGAATAATTCACACACTGCCTTGTTCTAATGCTAGGACTATAGAATTAGTTGGATTATTACTAGAGGTAGATGCTGCTACCTGGTTCATGGAGCATATTGATGAGAACATTCACAATGATACTCCTATGACATGGGCAGAATTCAAACAGAGAATGACGGATGAGTTTCTAACATAGGGTTTAAGGGAGAGCAACATTGTAAAATTTAAGCAACTGCGACAAAGAAACTTGTCTGTTTTGGAATATGCCAGAGAGTTCGGACGGTTGAGTAAATATGCCAGAAGAATTTCTCCTACTGAGGATGATTTGATTAGACGGTTCAGGAGAGGTTTACGTGCAACTTTGCATAACATTCTGTTCGCTATGGAGTTTACTTCCCTGAGTTGAGCTATTGACAAAGCAGCCCAGATGGAGGCAAAATACAAAGAAGAAGTTATGATAGGGAACAAAAGAAGAAGGGAAAAGGAGGAGAGTACCGTAGACCTAGGAAGGGGACATCCCAGGCTTTTGCACCTAGACCTCCTCTCAGGCCAGTGTAGTCCTTACCACCACTCAGTCAGAGGCAGGACTTTGGTAGAGGTACTAGTACGAGACCTCCTGTTTCTAGTTACTTTCGAGGCCCTGTTAGACCAGTTCAGATGACATCAGTAGTGCCCATATATACTTTTTACGGGAGGAGACATTTTGGGGTATGTCGTATCAGATCGAGGGCATACCTTAAATATGGATAGTTTGGGCACTTTTACAGGGATTGCCCTATGCTTAGAGTTACATAGCCTTCAGAGGCAAGATCATCCCAGCCAACAATATAGATGGGTAGAGGGAGTACGGGCAGAGGCAGACCAGTAGGGCAGGGTTCATCAGCGGGACAGTCAGCAGCTAGTAGGGAGCCAGGGGCGAGTGTTTGTAGTTACCCAACAGCAGGACCAGAGATCCCATGATACAGTTGTAGGTATGATTTCTATACATGATATAGTAGCTTATGTGTTATTTGATTCGAGTGCAACCCACTCATTTGTATCACTTGTTTTTGCTTTGAAATTGAGGTTAGGTAGAAAACTTAGGTAGAAAACTTTTATATTTACCCTTAGAAATAGACACACCAATGGGGGATAAGATTATTGTGGGGTATAAGTATGATATTAGTGATATGAGAATTTGTGATAGATCCTTGCCTGCTAAATTGATTGAATTATCTGTATTGGTGTTTGATGTTATCCTAGGTATGGATTGGTTGACTGTTCATAAAGCTTCTAGTGATTGTGCAATGAAAAGGATAAAATTTCGACCAGATGGATAGAAAAAGTTCATTTTTTAGGGGAGGTTAACAGCCACATATCTGGGTTAGTGTCTGCAGTACAGACAGAGAGGTTGATGAAAAAGGGTTGTATTGCTTATTTGACATCAGTGGTTGATATTATTGGGGTATCTAAAGAGTTAGAGCAGATTCCAGTGGTGAAAGAATTTATAGATGTATTTCCAGATGATCTTCTAGAACTGCCACCAGAGAGGGAGATTGAATTTGAGATTGAGGTATATCCAGGTACTGATCCTATATCCATTCCACCATATCGGATGGCATCACCAGAGCTAAAAGAGTTGAAAAAGCAATTGCAGAAATTGTGTGACAAAAATTTTATTCTGCTCAGTAGTTCACCTTGGGGAGCACCAGTGCTATTTGTAAAGAAAAATGATGGGTCATGATGTGAAAGATACTTACTGGTGGCCAAGAATAAAAAAGCAGATTGTTGATTATGTGTCTAAATATTTATCCTGATAGCAAGTGAAATTTAAGCATCAGAAACCTTCATGTTTGTTACAGCAGATAAAGTTACCTGAGTGGAAATGGAAACAAATCACTGTGGATTTCGTAGTAGGATTACCGAAGACTTTTCAGGGGTATAATTCTATCTTGGTAATTATGGATCGGCTTACTAAGTCAGCTCATTTCCTGGAAGTTAAATCAATTTATTCAGCAGCTCAATGTGCAAAACTCTACATTGATAAAATTGTGAGGCTGCATGGGATACCAATATCCATTATTTTGGATAGAGGTCCTCAGTTTACATCACGGTTTTGGCAGAAATTTCAGGAAGCTTTTGGTACATAGCTGCATTTCAGTACAACATTTCATCCACAAATAGATAGGCAGTCTGAAAGAACTATTCAGAAGCTGAAGGATATGCTTCGATTGTGTGTATTGGACTTTGGAGGCAGTTGGGATCGCTACTTGTCTTTGGTGGAATCTGCGCATAATAATAGTTACCACTCCACTATTGGCATGGCGCCTTATGAAGCTTTATATGGTAGTAAATCCAGATCTCCAGTGTGTTGGGTGGAACCAAGGGATAAACAACTTGAAGGACCAAATTTGATCTGAGAAACCATGGAAAAAGTGTCGATTATTAAAGAAAGAATGAAGACTGCATTTAGTTCGCAAAAGAACTATACTGATCTAAAGCGGAAAGATGTGCAATTTGCAATTGGTGATCATGTATTTCTGAAGATTTCTCCGATGAAAGGAGTGATGCGATTTGTGTAATACCCTAAAAATATGCATAACAAGTTTTTATGAAATAAGTTCTCAGTATGTGGATTAAAGTTATCGAAATGGCTAAGGATAATTTTAAAAACTCAATTAGAGTGAAAACGAGAAATTTTTCGGAATCGTCGGTACCGATATCGTTGCCGTAAAATAGCAGTACAGTCGACGAATGAATTTCTGAATTTGGATTGAGGACATATAATAATATATATTCATATGTGAATACAGTAAAAAGAAATATGAGAAAATGTTTAAGAATACCGATAAAAGTAAGCGATGGTAAAATCGTAAATAAAGGGTATTTTCGGTGAATAGTGAATTTTGACAGTCTGAGTTTCAGAACGGCTCTGAAACTATTTTTATTAAATAATATTAATAAAAATATGATGTTTGAATATTCACTTTGAATTTCAATTCCCGACGAAATTATCAGAATGAATTACCGAGCGAAAAAGGACCAAAAGCAAATTTTGAAAAATTGGAGGACCAAAAGTATAATTTGTCTATTTTGTCCTACTATATAGAGGAGACTTAGAATAATTTTGGCTGATTTTTCTCTCTTCCACTAGTGAGCAATTTTTCTTCTTCCCATTTGATTTCTTTGCTTGATTTGTGAAAGAAAAGTGTTGGAAATCAAAAACTAAAACCATACAAACCATTATCCATCAAAATTAGCCATAGAAAATCAAGAAAAAGCCAAAGAAAATTTTGTCCATTTGAGGTTAAATGTATAAATTGTTTATTTGTTTGATTTTTGGTTTAATTAGGTTAAATAGATGATAAAAGGAATGGGTAAATGGTTTAATTGCATCAATTGATGCATTAAATAATTTTTCCCAATTTTCTAACCCCAAATTGAAGTTGTGAGCTTTGGAATTGAGTATATGTATTAGAATGTGTAAATTGGCTTTAGAATAAGTTAATTGGGTATTAATCGATGTTTAATTGATGTTCGTTTCGTTGTAGAAAATTCATTTGGAGAAAAATCGTCGATTTTGGCCTAAACCGAGGATTTGAGGAATTTGGTAGAAAATCGAGTTTCCTAGGTGATTTGGAGTGATAGGTGAGTCTCTTATGCATCAAATTACCTGCCTAAATTGATAAAATGCCATTTGGAATCCATTTGTGAAAAAGGCCATTTGGCTGAACCCTAATTGGGAAAATTTGCCTTTGAATTGCCTTGGTTTTGGACTTGTTTTTCCATGCCAAATTAATATGTTTGTTGAAGATTATTGAGTTGCTTTATTGCCCATGGAATTGCTTCCATGTTTATATTTATTGATAATTGGGGCAATATTAATATTACGCCGAAACCATGCTGAAAAATCCGTAGGCCAACCATTTGAATGCCACCGTCGCCAGCGACAATGGCATGCCAATTGCGTCAACTTTTAGTCGCAAATGACCAAAATATGTTTGTTCTTATTTTTGTTCGTTAGGCCTTTGGTCATCGTTTAATCGATAATTATTGATATTTTATTGACTTTAGACTCATCCAATTGATTTCTGATGAGTTATTGATATTGTCGATGCCATTGTTTTGAAATGGCATCTATTGATGTGATTATTGCTTCTATTGACTCCGAAGTGATTTGATAGAGCTGTCGTTCCGACAGGATAGTGAGTTCATGCTATTGACCTTGTGCACATTGTATTGATTGATACCCTGTACTAGGAAGGGATATCCTAATTATAAGACCCATACAGTCTTATGTTTGTACATATATATATATATATATATATATATATATATATATATATATATATATATATATATATATAGTGATTTGTGCTTGTCATATTTCTATGCGTTTCATGGCTCTATATCTGTCATTTCCATCTTATCCATGTGATATGTGCTTTATTGTTATGATTGTTTACTTATAGTCATATTTTATATTTGATTATGTATTACAGACATTCTGTGCAGTTTGATCCATTATTTCATCTACTTACTGCTTATTGATATTCCTTTATCTATTATTTGTCGATGCATATTAGATTCACTGAGTATCATATATACTCACTCTCTCACTGTTTACCCTCTCAGGTGCAGAGTAGGAGGCAGATATTTTAGCTCTTTTGGCTCTTTGTGGATTCTGCAGTCTTGTAGCAGTGTAATTATATTAAACACTGTATTATTTTGTATGTTCATATCCTAGCTGCTCCATGAGTTTTGTATGGTATAGTTAGAGTATGAACATGTATGTATAGGAATATCAGAGATTATTAATGATATGATTGTGGTATTTTCAGAGAATTATAGAATGAATGACAGAGTGACAATATGAATAGTGATTATGTGAGTGAATGGTTATATGTGTTGTTATGTAATTGATGATGGGTTTCCGCTGCAATGATGGATATAGTTATGTTTTCGTTGTGATATTGTGAGTGATTGCATAGTATGAGATTGATGGGTTCTACGAATGCTGGTCGCCTCGGCATCTCCCGCACCCTAGGACCGTCGCGATCCGAAAACGGGTCGTGACAATTTGGCAAAAAGGGGAAACTCTCACCAAGATATTTAGGCCTTTTCGAAGTGTTGGATGGAGTGGAGAATGTTTCCTATCGATTAGCTCTTCCTCCGAGCTTAAGTCATGTACACCCAGTCATTCATGTGTCTATGTTGAGGAAGTATTTACCGGATCCGATGCATGTACTTTAACCCTAGGTTGTCAATGTGGATGAGAATCTATCTTATAAGGAGATTCCTATCAAAATAATTGATAGGCAAGTGAGGCAATTTTGGAACAAGGAAATCCCAATGGTAAAGGTACAATGGAGAAACCATAATATAGAAGAGTGTACATGGGAAAGTGAATCTGATATGCGATCGAAATATCCTCAGTTGTTTTAACCTTGAGGTAAGTATATTTTAAATTCAAGGGTAAATTTTATTAAAGGGAGATAAAGTATAATACCCTAGCAAACAGAATAGTAGACAATGAGATAGAACAGTAGATAATAGATAGATATAATGAATTATAGTAACTGATATGATTTTAATTTAAGTATGAATAGACTCAATTAATTACTGAAATATATAGAGAATGCAATAGTATAATATTCATGAATTTTTAAACCTCAATTGGGTCACTTTTGTGACATTGTCCCAAAAAATACCGATATTAATTACACTGGCCGGTTAATTAGCAATCCGGTTGATTTAAGAATTTCTGACTCAGATCATAGGATAAAGAGTCATCTATATTTATATGAATTTTTGGTGAAAAAAAGAGTTGAAAAATATTTTAGAATACTGAAAATCAATAGAGTGGCAAGAATTATAATTAAAGGCAATACTAAGGACAATTAGGAATTTTTAAACCTCAATTGGGTCACTTTTGTGACATTGTCCCAAAAACTACCGATGTTAATTACACTGGCCGATAAATTAGCAATCCAGTTGATTTAAGAATTTCTTACTCAGATCATAGGATAAAGAGTCATCTATATTTATATGAATTTTTAGTGAAAAAAGAGTTGAAAAATATTTTAGAACACTGAAAATCAATAGAGTGGCAAGAATTATAATTAAAAGCAATACTAAGGGCAATTTGAGAAATTCATATAAGTGGTGGGACCATGGTGGAACCCATATAATTATGTATAATTTACATACACCAAGTCAAAGATTAATTTAAAGTAAATAGAAAAGTATGAGGAAACAAGGAATATGATTGGTAGAGCACCAAAGTAAGAATACATTGATGCATAGAATCACTTCCAAGTAAAATATCATAAATCTCTAGAATTCTCTTATTTTTGTTCCTTTCTTTCACTAGTTGCCAGCATAGTCTCCATTAAAAACTCTTTACATGATTGTTTACAGCATATTAAGATACAAATGAGTTAGCAAAAGAAGGAAAAAAGATAAGGAGGATTTAAGGAGTGAAAATCAACACTTAGGTAAGTTCCTTAGTTTCTTATTCCGTATTTAATTCTTAAATAATTTTTACTTAATGGATTATAAATATAGGTTGTATATGAAGCAAATAATAAGTGATGATTTTTGGAAATTAATTAATTAAAGTTAGATATGAGATTGAAGGAAAAGAAGTATGCTAGAGAAAATCTTGAAATTCTGAAATTTTGAAATGTTAGCTTTTGTGAAATTCCTACAAGTTAATAGAACTTTGGGGTAGAAATTTCATGGATTTTAAGATAAAATTTGAAAGTTCATAAAATATGAAAGTTGTAGCTCTAGGTCTTAATTACATGTCTCTAAAAAATCACTAAAAAAATTTTAGTGGTTAGGGAGATATATGGCTATGAGTGAGACTGACTCAGAATGCTACCTTGAACTATAAAGCTTTTGAGTTTTGTAAAATTGGGAACCTTAGAGTCTGAATTGATAAAAGTTAAAAAAATAAAAAATGTTAATTTATATGTCTTATAAATGTCTATAAAATAGTTTTATAATTGAATACATATAATTTGAGTTATAATAAAAAATTTAGAGTCTACCCGGACAGATATTGTAAGGGTGTAGGGCAGAGTTTAAAAATTCACTATAAATTGTGTAGTGATCATAATGGTCACAATTTTGGATATATTATAGTTTGAGATATCTAGTTTTAGTGAAAAAAGAATTATAGGAATTAAATAAGTATAACTCAAAATATATCTAGGAGAACCTAGGCTGTCAGCATTGGAAATTCTAGCTAAAACCCTAAGGTTTGGAGAAAATGTAAAATTTCTTTTCTTAGAATTTAATTAGAATAATTTCATACTAATTGAAGTCTAAATTTAAATTTAATTTGAATATATAGCTTCCAAAAATAAGGACAAAGATGTTGAAGAGTTGGAGCATCCCTATTGCCTTGGTTAATTAAGGAAGAGAATATTTGGCATATTTTAGTTTAGAGGTGAGTAATGTACATATATCAATGCTTGTCTCACTCCATTGGAATTATTGAATCCTTTTACTTTGAACTTTTATTCCATTCTAAATTGGCTTTGCTAAAATTTGATTATATATGTATATATATATGAATTACATGAACTTCCCCAATTATCTTCATACTTGAATATCTCTTCCATTGACTCTTGATTATTGATATAGAATCTTAAATGTGATTATTTGTTATATGGCTATTCTGTGTGAATCTCATTGTTACAATGATATGATTATGAAAGAAAGGCCCACCAATAGGGTAGGGTTTACTACATCGATATTGTGCACAGTGAGTATTCTATGTGGACCCTAACTAGGATGGGGTAAGGTTCTGGCCATAATGTTTGATCAACCTTCTACTCAAATTGATTGATTGCTACCGAGATATGTAGATTTTCAATGTGGATTATATGGACCCAAAATTTTATGTCATACTTCTTACTATTATTACTGGCTCATTGATTCATTGAGTAATGACCTATGTGTTCCATATTTCTTTATTGGCATCATCTCTATCTATTTATTTATTGTTAACCAATATTCTCAAATATATATAGTTAGCCTTTCTTTATTATTGAAAAGAAGTGACCTTATTAGCATGCTATATGTATTTTACTCACTAAGTTATACTCACATCGTTGTGGTTTATTTTTTTTTACAGAAGCGACTTAGATAGTGACGGTTCCAGCTCTCTTTCTTCTTCTCACCGGGAACCTACATTATCTATATACGGTTTAGGATATTTTGGATACTGTAACAATTTTAAAATTTAACTCCATGATTTTGGCTTAAATTTTGCAATATAAATTTGTAAACACTTAATTAACGAATACTTTGAAATGTAAATATTGAATCTAAATTATAATGAATCTATTGAAGGTTATGAAAATAATTACGGAAGTGTTTATATGGATTTTTGGTGTGTTGGAGTTGAGGGTATAAGAAGTTTTATTAGGCGTGTAATTTTTTCTGCAGGCCGTGTTTTATTTAAAGACCCAGTTTTAGGTTGAGAATAGTATGAAAATATGGGGAAAACTATGGCAGATTTTTTATAAATTGATAAGTAGGGGGTTCTACAGGTATAGGTGGCCTTATGCATTCCCTGTGCCTTAGGACCGTCACATCCCAAAAGTGGGATGTGACAGTTGAGAACTTTTGATCTTGTCCTCACTCCTTAAAGTGGATCACCAATAATTTGAGTATTCTTAACCTCATTTCTCACTCTTGGATGATGTGGATTTTTGTGTTGATCTATGGACTCAATTAAGTCAATTTCTTCATTTTCATTGGAGTCCTTGCCAAAATTCATGCGATGCTCATCATGTTTCTCTAAGGATAAGTCTTCCATCATTTCTTCTATGCTTTTGTCTTCTTTATTCATGTCAACATCCTTAGAAGGAAACTCATCAAACATAACATGTACGGATTCTTCAGCTAAAAGAGTTCTTTTGTTGAAGACCCGATAGGCTTTGGATTGCATAAAATATTCAAGAAATATAGCTTCATCTGATTTGGCATCGAATTTTCCTAAGTTATCTTTGTCATTATTCAGAACAAAGCATTTACACCTAAATGAATGAAAATATGCAACATTAGATTTTCTTCCTTTCCACAACTCATATGAAGTCTTTTTAAGGATTGGCCTAATCATTGCTCTATTTAAAATGTAACAAGAAGTGATAACAACTTCAGCCCAAAAGTATTTAGGCAAGTTGTTTTCACAAAGCATTGTTCTTGCCATTTCAACTAAAGACCTATTATTCCTTTCAATAACACCATTTTGTTGAGGAGTCCTAAGAGCTAAAAAGATATGAGATATGCCATGCTCTTTAAAATAATTTTTAAAATCTGAATTTTCAAACTTTTTTCCATAATCACTCCTAATACTAGAAATAGCATATCCTTTTTTAGCTTGTAAAGATTTTAAAAGAGGTATTAAAGCATGAAATGCATCATGTTTATGAGCAAGAAAAAGCACCCAAGAGAATCTAGAATAGTCATCAACACAAACAAGACAATAATGATTTCCACCAAGGCTTGCGGTTCTAGTTGGACCAAAAAGAACAATATGCAAAAGTTATAAAGGTCTAGAAGTTGAAATAACATTTTTTTGGTTTAAAAGAACTTTTAGAGTGTTTGCCTTTAGCACATGCATCACAAAAACTTTCCCTTATGAAAATTAACTTTGATAAACCTTTGACTAAATCCTTTTTAGAAAGTTTTGAAATTACATCCATGCTAGTATGTCCAAGTCTTCTATGCTATAAGGATGTGTCCTCATGTGCAAATAAATAAAGATTAACTTGAGATGCATTATTTAGGTCCACATCGTATACATTCCTTTGGCGATAACCCATGAAAGCTATCTTATTTATTTTGATGTCTACTACTTTGCATGTAAGAGATTCAAAAATAACTTTATATCCTCTATCACATAATTGGCTAATACTAAGAAGATTATATTTCAAATTATCAATAAATAAAACTTTGGATAGAGATACATCACCATTGCTGATAGAACCGATACCGATGATTTTGCCTTTAGAGTTGTCACCAAAACTGACATTTCTACTTTTGGAGTTGAGTTCTTTGAACTTTGATTTGTCTCCGGTCATGTGTCTTGAGCAATCACTATCCATGATCCATTTGTCTTTCTTGACCACTTGCACCTACAATACAATGTATGATTCATCCTTTCTTTGGTATCCAAGTTCCTTTGGGTCTATACATGTTAGCATATTTAACAATCCTTACATCCTTATCAATTTGGATTAATCCTTTTAGAATCCATGTCTTCTTGATAGATTAAGGTCTCCTATATTTAATAGGATATCTTTATGTAGTGTGACCAAAATATTTGCAATGAGTACACTTGACCATCCTTTTAGGATCTAACACTTTCTTTTCAAAAAGGTGTTTACCTTCTTGACCTTAAGATTAGTGTTGTATCTGAATCCAGCCCTATCATAAAATGCTCTTTGTGAGTTAATGATGTTTTCAAGAGTCTTGCTCCCAAGTGAACTTGTTTAAAAGTTCATTAGAGTCTTTTAATTCTCTCTTGATTTTCTCATTCTCACTTAAGAGTTTTGAAAAATTATTTTGTAATTGATGATTTGAGTTGAGAGTTCTTCTTTTGCAACAGCAAATTTATCACTTATCATTTCATGTTCAAGTTTCAAATTACATAAGTGTTTCTTCAAAATTTTGTTTTCCTTTGAAATTAGCAAAAAATCTTCCATAAGTTCATCAAAAGCAATTTTTAACTCATGAAAAGTAAAAGATTTAGGACTTACCTCAAAGATCTCTTCATCTTCAATTGTTTCATCTTTGATAGCCATGAAATACAAGTTAACCTTTTCTTTTTCTACTTCTTCGATTGATTCTTCATCACTTGATGTATCAATTCCACTCTAGGCTGCATATGCTTTGTTTTTCTTCTTGAATTTCATTGACCTCTTTTCCATCTTCTTCTTGTTCTTGAGGTTTGGACAATCGATTTTGATGTGCCCTGGTTTTCTACATTCAAAGCAAATTATTTATCCTTTGTTGTCTTCTCCTTTCTTGATTCTTTCTTTGAAGCTTCTCCTCTTGAATCTATTTTTGGAAAGGAATTTTCCAAACTTTCTTGATAGCATTGCAATGTCTTCGTCTTCATAACTAGAAATGTCTTCATTCTTTTCTAGTCTTGTCTTTAAGGCAATTCCTTTCTCTTTCTTTATTGGCTTATTATCTTCTTCTCTTAAGGTTTCTCTATTTTAAAGTTTTAACTCAAAGATCATAAGATTACCAACCAAGTCTTTAAGTGTCAAATAATTCACATTCTTTGATTCTTCAATTGCATCTACCTTGGAATCAAACATTGTCGGTAGAGACCTCAAAAGCTTGGTAATCAATTCTTTTTGAGTGAACACTTTATCTAATCCCTTCAAGTCATTCATAATAGTTGCGAATCTCTTGTACATTTCAGCAATCTTCTCATCATTCCTCTTTTTGAAGTTTTCAAATTCAGTGAGAAACATGTTAAGTTTTGTATCATTGACTTGATTAGTCCCTTCGTGAGTGACTTTGAGCACATTCCAGATTTCTTTTATTGTTTCACAAGTTGAAACTCTATTAAATTTTGTAGCATCAGGTGCACTGAATAATAGATCCATGGCTTTGTCATTGTAAGCCATTTTCCTATTATCTTCACTTGTGTGTTCTGCTGGACTCTTGGGAGTAACTGAATCATCTCTCATTGGAATGAAAGGTCCATTTTCGATAGCTTCCCAAAGTTCATGTCATTTGAATCGAATATGAATTCTAATCCTCACCTTCCATAGATTGTAGTTTACCCCTTTGAACAAAGGTGGTTTGGTGATGCATTGTCCTTCCTCAAATGTTATATTGGCTGCCATAGAAACAAGATTGTAAGCTCTAAAAATAGTTTGATTTTATATAAACTAGAGCATAAGCTCTTATACTAATTGTGAATACTACTATGGCAATATTCCTAGAAGGGGGATGAATAGGAGTTAAAAAATCTTGAAGAAAATACATAACTAATATGTAATAGATATCTTAATGTTAAATAATAAGCAATAATAAAAGATAAAGGTTAAGAGAGCTCAACCAATTTATAGTGGTTTAGAGCTAAATTCCTTCTCCTATGTTCACTTCTCTCAATATCAACCTGATATTGAGGTTCCACTAAAACTGGGTGCACCACCCAAATCAATTACAATAGATTTTCAGGGATTTCACCCTATACACACTGAGTTACAACTCAGATTTTTACTCTCAATAACAAAGATAGAGATTTTTAAGTCACTTTAAACTTATAAAAAGCTATTCCAATGGTATACAATAAAGTATGAATAGTTAAGACTAGTAAAAGCTAGTAAGAACTCTAAGAATAAGAAACAAAGCTCAAAGAGTTCAGAAAAAGTGAAAAATAAAGTATAAATCAATAACAATTTTATTTCTCTTATGATATGTACTTTTCTTATTGTTAGAACTTCAAATCTTCATGTATTTATAGCCTTCAATGAATGGTGATTAAATGTGACCATTCTGGTTGCATGTGATGCAAGATTTGCCTCTAAATCTTTTTTCAACGGCTATATTTAAAACAGATCAGCCTTGACATTGACAGGCAACTACTGATTCACAGGCGTGAATAATATTCACAGGCATGACAAATATTCATAGTTATGAAGATGAATCTTCACGGGTTTGAACCAAAATTTACGGCCATGAAATCTTCTACGCCAATTTTAAATTTTAAATCATCCTTAGGTGTGAACAACTATTACTGGAGTGAAAATATTTTCCGGGCGTGAAGAATTTTTCATGGTCTTAAAAACTCTTTCTATGTCTTTGAGCCAAAACCATTCTTAAATTAATCATAGGCATAAATCAAGATCATGGGTGTGAAACTCTTTCATGGTCGTTAAGAAAAGTTCATGGGCTTGAAGATCCTTTCTAAGTTAATTTTATATGTTGTCTTGATCTTGTTCACGGGCGTTAAAAATATTCACGGGCGTGAATCCCTGTTTTTAAATAAAAACTTAAATACAAGTTAAATAATTATTTATAACTCAAATATATTAATTAATACTTTATTTTGGATTTCAATTACATCATCAAAATCATTATAGAGACAACAAAGCATCTTGGTACTTAGGCGAGGTCTTACACACACTAAATATTTAGCCTATTTAGGACTTTTTTAGGGAGCTTCTTTTCAACTCTCTTAAGATTTTTTTTTAGACCTATTTTTTTTTTAAAATACCTTCTTCTCTGTTTTTTCTTTAAGATTTTTGTAAGCTAAAGAAATAATACAAAATTACTTCATCACTTTAATCTTTTGTGAAGCAAATCACATAAAACTTTTTCCTTTATAGAATAAAAAAAAATTCTTGAAACTTTTTACAAGAATACAAATAAGAGCTCTTTCTTAGCTTATGTACTATTAAAGAAGGAAATTCTTTTGTGAAATTCAAATCACTTTCATATATAAGCTATTTCTTTAAAAGCAAGGAAGTTCATCAGCATCATGATATTCAAACTTCAATTATCAGCATCACGATATTCAAACTTGAATCATAATCAAAAGTAAGAGATAAGCTTGAGGGTGAATTGCCAAACTTTTTGTATTTTAAGGGTTTGCATACTCATTCGGTTAAGTTTCCTTAAATACAGATGTAAAAATCTTTGAGATCATATGGATTTATGTCATGAAATCCATGTGATCATTGTTTGATTATTTATTGTATGAGTTTACTTTGTTTCTTTTGAAATTAGAACTTAAATATGGTTGATAGTAATTGTTTATGTGTTGTATATTAGAACATGTTGTGTAATTGATGAAAGATGGAGAATTTAAGTTGATTCTCTTTATAACATGATTCAACATAGCATGAAACACAAACACTTTTTAATTTCATTATTTTATGGATCAAAATATATTTTTGAAGTTGTTTATTTCATGCCAAAGAATTTAAGACTTTTAAAATTGAATTGTTTTGAGTTAACATGGCTAAAAGATCATTAAATTATTTTTCCCTCAAGCAAATATGGCTATAGGACCATAAATATTAAATTCTCAGGCACAAGGGTCGCCTAACCCTTCCGGTCCTAGAGGCTCTGATCTTATGATACTTGCTCATTTTTGTGTTTTTATGCCTTTTATGTATTTGTACTTGTTTGTTTGCATCCTATAAGTAACCTATGCCTATAAATCTTATGCAATGCATGTAAATTATATTTTAATTTTCTTAGATATTGTATAAGTTATGTCTATCAATATATTACAGTTTGAATGAACAGTTAAGTTGCATTGCTTAGTTAATGGCTAAAACACTTTGATTTACATGATTTAGCTTCATAATGATATTGGCATGCTTAAACATCTTTTTAATTGCTTTCATATGAGCACATTGATAATTATTAGCTACTATCATATTAGGTTTATTATAATACATGACTTGTTTTGATCTTAAAATATGAGATTTTGCATGATTAGTTTATGTAATAATGTGGGCATGCTTTAATTACTTTTGAATATAAGTTATATGATCAAACCATATGAATTAGTTATTATTTTAATTAATATCTTGAATAATTACATGAACTTGAATATGTTGATAAGAATAAGTTGATAAAAGCAAGAATAATGCATATAAGCTTATTTGTTATTTACAATATATATTATATTTGTATTTGCTTGTTAAAACAAATCATGTAGGAATTACCCTATGGAGAAATACATTATATGAGAATCATAGGGCCAATGAGACCCAACATTTGCTAATGCAAATGGGCGTAAATCCTTAGGCCCATAATTAAGCCAATGGCTATAAAGGTCATTTTTATATTTGGGCAATTAAAGTTAATTTCTCCTTCCCTTTCTTTAGTATAGATTTTTATATTAATTGATGGTTGTAATCATTTCTCCTCCTTTTTTTTTTAGGTTATTAGATACATGCTAAGTATGGAAATATTTCCCTTTGATGGACTGTGCACTTATTTACTAGGTAGATTATTAGACTCATTTATCCTTTCATTTCTTTAGGGCTAGTGTACCTTTATTGTGTGAATTATTTATTTCTTTAATGTTTATATATATCATGTGATATTGCATATATAAATTGCTTATTTCATTAAAAATATATCTAAGTTCTCTTTTATTAAAACCTTTAGTTTAGAGTGGAAGTTGGTTGTGATGGTCAGACGAGTTTGGGTGCCTAACACTTTCCCCTAATCATATCTAGTTTTCTTACCTGGATCTCTGGATAAGGAGGCCTAGTGCTCTACTGTTATGCCTTAACTCAAAAGTCATAAGATTTTCAATAACATCTTCAAGAGTTAAAGAACTTAAACTCTTTTATTTCTCAATGGCATCAACCTTGGCATAAAATTTTGTTGGTAAGGATCTCAAAAACTTTATAATAAGCTCTTTTTGAGTAAAGAATTTAACAAGCCCTTTCAAGTCATTCACTATAGTAGTGAATCTTTTATATATTTCACTAATTATTTCTTCTTTTGTCATAGTGAAATTTTTAAAACTAGACACACTCGTATTTATTTTTATGTTTTTAACATGATTTATGACTTCATGAGTAACTTTTAGCATATTCCAAATTTTTTTCACCAAATCACAAGCTAATATACAATTAAACTCAGTGACATTAATGAAATAAAAAAAAAAGATCCATAACTTTAAAATTATTTGCTATTTTTTATTTATCTTCAGCCATATAAGCTGAATATTCTTTTGGAGTAGAAGAGTTCTCCACCATAGGAACATATAGTCCTTTTTCTATCACTTTTCGAAGTTCACATCCTTTGGAATATATGTGAACTCTCATTCTAACCTTTCATTAATTGTAGTTGAGTCTACGAAATAGTGGTGATCTTATTAAGTATTGTCCTTCATAAAAAATAAAAGTAGAATTGAAAGTTTTTGCCATAGAAATAAATCGTAAGCTTTAAAAATCGTGAGATTTTATAGAGCACAAGCTCTAATATCAATTGTTATCCCACTATGACAATATTCCTAGAGGGGTTGAATAGAAATTTAAGAAATTTTATGCAAAATATGCAATGTCAACCAATATAAATGCAAGCAAAGCAATAAAAAGAGATAGAGTTAGGGATTGTTTAGCCAATTTATAGTGTTTCAGAGCTCAACCCTCTCTAACGTACACTTCTCTCAAGGATAATAACTCGACTTGATATAATAGTTTTAACGGGATTTCACCCTACCTTATAATGGTAACCACCCAACCAAGTCTTTCTCCACAAAGATTCAAGATGTTTTAAGTCTATCTTAAGACTTTATTTTAGACCTTTAAGTCTTAACATGCTCATTTTAATGGCTACAAATAATTAATTTAATTACTAATATTGTTTGCTTGATTATATGCAAGATAGACAAATCATCAAATTTCAGGTTTTAAGGAATTGAAAAAATCGCGGGCGCTACTATAAAAGTCATAGTAGCGACACAAGAGTCGCTAGAGCGAATGAGAAGTCACGACCATTACTAAGAAGCTCAAACAGACGCAATAGCTTTAGCCTTAGATAGGGGAATATTCACGGGCGTGAATATTTCAGTAGCTGGCGCTACCAATAATTCACAAATTTTACTAGTCAAGTCGCAAGCGCAAAGGTAAAAGCTTCATATGATCCAGGTTGGGCAGTAAGTCAAGTCTAAGGATGAGGCGATATTCGCAGGCGTGAATGCTTCAGTCACATGCACAACTAAGAGGACCTTAATTGGACAGTAGCTTCAGTCCCAGGATGGGAGATATTCGCAGACGCAAATATTGCAGTCACAGGCACAACTCGAAGAATTCACATGCACGAATGTTGGTTCTGACTGTGTCAGAGGAAGTCACGGCCACTACTAAGCTCGAATGTCCAGATACAAATAAACAATAGCCATTGGAAAATAAGTACAAGTTCAATTAAGAGAGAAAAACAGCTTTATTTAAAGTAGGAGTATAAATATGAGTTGGTGGGAAACTTAAATATAATAGAACGGCCATTGAAAAGCATTTATTGAGCTATTGTACTAAATCATTCATATTTATTATTTATAGAGCTTGTTAATTGAAAAATAATTAGTGAGAGCTATTATTTATAAAATCATTAAGGTTGTTGAGAGTTAATGTTTGTAAAATCATTAAGGTTGTTATAACTCAATTGATTACTTGAGAGTTTGGGAAAAGTTAAGGAAATTTTCTTCTCATCTCTTGTAACTCTAAAGGGTTAAGTGTGAGTCAAATAGGAAAATACATAGGTTTTGATCTTGTTCTTGTAAAAAGATCTTTAATAGTGAAATACTTAAGTGTGATCTTGAGGAATAGATGTGGCAAAGAGTTGGTTGAACCACTATAAATTATTATGCCTCTTTCTCTTTTCTCTCTCCATTAATATTTTTATTTGTCCTTAAATTTTTAAATACCAACCAATTCACCTCCCTCTTGGTTGACAATGAACTTTCAATAGGTATCAAAGTTTTATTTCCATATTTCTTAAATATTTAACCATCTTGGAATAAAAATCATGGCAACTCAAGAAGCGAATATTATTGAAAGAGGTTTTACAATAAGACCACTTTACTTTAATGACACTGATTATCCATATTGGAAAAATCGAATGAAAATATTCATGGATTGTGATAGCATTGACCTTTGGGATGTTATGGAAGAAGGGCATGTGATTCCTACAAAAAATCGTTGATGATATTACAGTGAAAAAGCCAAAGAGAGAATGGACAGCCGCCAAAAAGAATGCCAATAGGGAAACTGAAAAGCAATGAACACTCTCTATTGTGAATTGAGTAGAGAATAATATGAAAAAATCTCTCATTGTGTTTCGGCCAAGAAAATAAGGGATATTTTAGATAACACCCACGAAGGAATAAATCAAGTTAAATGGAAGAAAATTCAAAAACTCACCCATAGGTATGATTTATTCCAAATGCATGCAAATGAGAAAGTGCCTGAAATGTATAATCATCTTATGGTGATTGTAAATAAAATGAGGAAGCTAAGGAAGACATTCCCCTAAAGACATCAATTGTAAAATCCTAAGAGTCCTTCCTAAGAAGGATTAGGAAGCTAGAGTCACTTCTATAAAGGAAGTCAATGACTTAAGTGTTCTACTAATCGACAACTTGATGGGCAAATTACTTACTCATGAGATTACCTTGTCTCAAGAAAAGTTGAAGAAAAGAATAAGGGATTGGCTCTTATTGCTTCAAAAGAGACAACTACAAATAGATATTATAAGGAGGAGGAGGATGAAGACATGGCTTTGCTCATAAAAAGAATAAGAAATTTAATCCTTAGAAATAAGAAATACAAGAAGTCATTTGTGAAGCAAGATAATAAAGAAGCAACCAAGTCGAATGTTTCGAATGTGATAAAGTGGGGGTACATCAAGTCCAAATTCCAAAGCTAAAGAACAAAAAGAACTTCAAGAAAAATGATTTAGCGGTAACTTGAGATGACTCAAGTGATTCAAATGATAATGAGGAAAGCAAGGATGAGGTTGTTAACTTGTGCTTCATGGCCATTGATGCAGACACTTCTTCTAGTGAAAATTAATTTGGACTTCATTATTGATGATGATGCTATGCTTATGATAGAGTCATTGCTTTCTAAATTTCAAAAATTATAAAAGAAATATGAAAATTTGAAAGTAATATCAAATAAGATTTTAGATGCATATGATAGTTATAAAGATGAGATAGCTAATTTAAATGCCTCCAAAAGTGAATTGGAAAAGATTGTCCTTCAAAAGACTCAAGATCTTAATGAATTTAGTAAAGAAAACAAAAATTTAAAGGGTAAACTAATTTCACATGATGAGTGTATGTCCAAACTTTGCAAAGTCAAAGAAAAGCTTGATAAAATCCTTGAATGTCAAAGGTGTCCAACTATCAAGTTTGAACTTGGATATAATGGAAGTAATATGCCTTCTACTTCTAAAATCACTTTTGTAAAGGCTTCTAGTATCACTACTCATATGCCATTTATAGCTCCACCTATGATTGTGAGGCCTAAAAATGATATGCCAAAGGCATAGGGTCAAAGAAGACCCTCATATATGGGATCAAAGAAGACCCTCATATGCATTTACTAGACCAAGACCAAATTATAGGAATCAATCACAATATGGATTAAAACCATACTATAGGACTAGACCTCAATATTGGTCTAAAAAAAATTTTCATTATCACATGAGATGTCATTATTATGGTAAATTTGGTCACACAAACTATAAATGCCATATTAGAAAATTGCATCTAGGATATGTTGAATCAAATGCCCAAAAGGACCCAAAGACATTTGGGTACCTAAAATCAAGTGAATGTGTTTCTTGGGTTATAGGTGTGCTTGAAATCCACCAACAATGAAGACTCATGGTACTTGGATGTGGATGCTCAAGCCGCATGACTAGCAATGCAAACCTCCTCTTAAATGTAGAAGAGAAAATAGGAGGTAAGGTCACCTTTGGAGATAATGGCAAAGGCAAAATTATAGGCATTTGGCAAATTTGTAAGACCAAAAACCCTTATCTTGACTATATGCTATTGGTTGATGGTCTTAAGCATAATTTGATAAGTGTAAGTAATTATATGATATAGTTAACAAAATTAGTTTTTCTTCCAAGAAATGCTAAATTAGTTTTTCTTCCAAGAAATGCTATATTAAAAGGTTAAGAGATAAAAAGATTTTGTTGGAAGGCTATGGGTAGAAAATGTTTACATTATTGACATTAGTGACATGAATAATAAAAATGTTGAATGCTTGGTGTCAATTAGTGAGGATTCTTGGTTGCGACATAGAAGGCTATGGCTTATAGGAATGGAGCATATAGGTGATCTTAAGAATCATGAACTTGTTATAGGTCTTCCTAAGATTAAATTCTAAAAGGACAAGCTTTGTTATACATATCAAATGGATAAACAAGTTAAGAGTTCATTTAAGTCTAAGAACAAAGTCTCAACATCTAAACCATTTGAACTTTTGCATATAGACTTGTTTGGGCTTTGTAGGACTTTTATTCTAGGGGTAAACAATATACATTTGTTATTGTGGATGATTACTCTAGATTTACTTGGGTATTCTTCCTAGCTCATAAGGATGAAAGTTTCAAAGAATTTAAATATTTTTCGAAATGTATTCAAAATGACAAAGGATTTTGCATCACTTCACTTAGAAGTGATTATGTTTCAAAATGTTTTGTGATGAAATAGGCATTTATGATAATTTCTTCTCCTAGAATTCCCTAACAAAATGAGGCAGTAGAAAGGAAAAAATCACACTTTAATTGATATGACTAGGAACATACTTCATGAGTACTCTTTACCTAAGTAGTTTTGGGCGAAAGCCATCAATTGTTCTTGTTATATTTCAAATAGGGTTTCTATAAGAGCTATTTTAAATAAAATCCCTTATGAGCTTTGGAATGGAAGAAAACCAAGAATCTCATACCTTAGAGAACGCTTCATATTAAACACTAAGGATAACCTTGAAAAATTTAACTCCAAAACGGATATAGGTATCTTCCTAAGATATTTTACTACTAGTAAATCATATAGAGTCTTTAACAAAAGGACACTAGTAGTAGAAGAGTCTATGCATATGACCTTTGAGGAATCAAATCTTTTTGATGCTAAAAAGTTTGACTTGGATGAAAATATTAAATATTTGATAGTATTCATACACATGATTCATCACTGCATATAGACACACATGATGACTCACCTAAGGAATAGCATGAGAGTTTGAAGAGTCCACCCATTGCCATAGAACCCCCATAAGTTGAAAATGAACTTTCAAAAGATTAAAAATTCAAGAAAGACCATTCCAAAGACTTGATCATTGGAAAAACCACAAAGGAGTGACCGCTATAGCATCATTTAGAGAGTTGGTAAATAATTATGCATTCATCTCTAAGATAGAACCTAAGAATATTAAGGAAGCATTAGAAGATGAGAGTTGGGTAGAGGCCATGTATGAGGAACTTAATCAATTTGAAAGGAGTAAGATTTGAACCTTAGTTTCTACACCCAAAGACCACCTTATCATAGGCACAAAAAGGATATTTAGGAAAAAAATTGATGAAGTTAGTGTAATCACTAGAAACAGAGCTAGGCTAGTGGCAAAGGGTTATAATCAAGAATAAGTTATAGATTATAATGAGACCTTTGCATCGGTAGCTAGACTTGAGGCCATTAGAATGCTTTTAGCCTTTACATGTCACTTAAACTTCAAATTATATCAAATGGATGTTAAAAGTGCTTTCTTGAATGGTTACATTGAAAAAGAAATATATGTTAAACAACCTCCTAATTTTGAACAATTTGACTTCTCCAATCATGTATACAAATTGAAAAAGGTTATTTATGGCTTGAAACAAGCACCTAGAACTTGGTATAATAGACTTAGTTCTTTCCTAACTAAGAATGGATTTAGTAAAGGAAAGGTTGACACCTCATTATCCATAAAAAAGGACAAACGTGACATGCTTATTATACAAATATATGTTGATGATATTATTTTTGGTGCTACTAATAAAGTTTTGTGCAAGGTATTCTCTAAGTGCATGGAAAATAAATTTGAGATAAGCATGATAGGAGAATTGAAGTACTTCCTTGGGCTACAAATCAAACAAGGTGAGGAAGACATCTTCATCAACTAATCAAAGTACACAAGGTAATTGCTCAAAAGATTTGGAATGGATAGAGCAAAGGTAAGTAGAGCTCCTATTAGCTCTACCATCAAGCTTGAAAAGATGAATGTGGCAAACTCATTGAAGAAAAGAAACATCGAGGTATGATGGGTAGCTTGCTATATTTAACTTCTAGTAGGACAAATATAATGTTTTCGGTTTGTCTATATGCTAGGTTCCAATCTTGTCCGAAAGAGTCAAATTTGTATGAGATTAAAAGGATATTGAAATATTTGGTAAGAACATAACATCTAGGTTTATGATAACCTACATGCATGGATTTTAATATAATAGGCTACTCAGATGCGAATTTTGCAGATAGTAGCCTAGATAGAAAGAGTATCTCTTATATTTACCAATTCTTAAGAAGTTGCATTGTTTCTTGATTCAGCAAGAAGAAAAATTACGTGACATTATCCACCGCTAAGGCTGAATATGTAGCCACCACTTTTTATTATGCACAAGTGTTATGAATGAAACAATAAATTAAAGACTTAGGTATTCTTCTAGAAAAATGCCCATTAAATGTAATAACACTAGTACCATTAACTTGTCCAAAAATTCAGTTCAAAATTCTAGAAGCAAATACATTGATATTATACACCACTTTCTTAGGGATCATGTGCAAAATGGTGATGTTGTGTTGGAATTTATTATGTTAAATTATCAATTGGTGGATATATTTACTAAACCATTGAAATGAACCAAATAAAGAGAGAAATAGGAATATTAGATGGGAGTGAATTTGATAAATCTTTTGAAAAATAAATATGTTTTATGTTTTGTGAATATGAATTTTTGCATGTATTTTGGTTGTTTTTCATGATTCATGGTCGCTACTAGCTAGTCACGCCCGTGAATATATGTGTTTATACACCCTGGATATCCTTCTCAGATTCACCGCAGCTACCACAAGGTAAGACCCATGAATTTGTAGCTGTAATATCTATCCTTTTTGGGTTATTTAATTAATTGTATGTTTGTTGAATTTAATTAATTGAAGATATGAATGTTTTGAGGAGATGCAGAAATTTCTGGTTGCAAGGTAATTTTGTGAGACTGATTGTATGATTTTAAAGAAATAATTTGATAAAGTATAAAATATAAAAGTTGTAGGTGTATATCTTATCTTCAATTCTGTAAAATAGTTCTGTAAAATTCTGTGTGTGTGAGGAATTATGTCTCCTTGATCAGAACCTATCTAGTTCATTATTCTTTGCAATAAATCTGAGTATATTTGAATTTTCTGAGAATGATTTAGGCTGTTTGAGCCAAAAGTGTAAACATGAGAAATGTTCCTTTATGTGTTTTGTTATTGGTAGTAAAATTTTAGGAGATTTGGATAAGTATAACCCAGTGGAGAGTAGAATTTCTCAGGTCTGTTCGGATGGATTTTAGGCAGTAAGTCAGGGTGAATTTTAGAAAGTTACCATGGTCTGTGTAGTTATCTTTGTGATTTGAATTTTAGATATGTTGAACCCCCTGAATGTCTATTTTAAGTGACAAAAAGAATCGGGGAGTTTGGGTATTTGTAGCTCATTTGCGAGCAGATTGAATATAAGTTGTCGAGGAAGGGTTTCAGCTAGGCAGAGATTGGTATTAGCGAGACGACAAATGCGAGGTGGTATTTGCAAGCCAGCAATGCAAGCTAGCGAAGTGGCGAAGTGAGATTGTCGAGGTGGTAATTGGCGAAGAGGCATATGCGAGGTGGCATATGCGAAGAGGAATTTGGCGAAGAGGAATAGGCGAGGTGGCATTATGGGAAGAGGCATTGCCGAGGTGGCATATGCAAAAAGGGAGATAGGCGAGAAGAGTTTGGCGAAGAGGCATTGCTGAGGTGGCATATGCAAAGAGGGAGATAGGCGAGGCGAGTTTGGCGAAGAGGCATTACCGAGGTGGCATATGTGAAGAGGGAGATAGGCGAGGCGAGTTTGGCAAAGAGGCATTGCCAAGGTGGCATATGCGAGGCAGCATATGCGAAGAGGAGTTCGCGAGGAGAGTTTGGCGAGGCAGCATATGCGAGGTAGCATATGCGAATTGGATATGCGAAGTGGGATTAGCGAAGTGGCTTATGCGAAGTGGCATTGTCAAAACAAATTGGCGAAGTGGGAATTGCGAGCTAGCTTATGCGAGGTGGCATTGCCAAAACAGGTTGGCGAGGCAAGCTAGCGAACGGAATTTTGGGGCAGTAGCCTATTTAACCAGTGCCCAATAGCATTTTTCTTCACGATTTTCTTTCTTCTTCTCTTCGTTCTTTTTCAGTTCTTCTTAGGTTAGTTCCATTTATTTTCTAATGCATTAATTCTTAAAATTAATACATTAAATCTCTAGATTATCCTCTTTTAAGGCAAGAATCTGAAGTTTCAAGCAGATTATCTCAGGAAATTCAGTTTTGAAGAAATAAGGTAAATTTTCTTCAAATGTCATTTTCTTGTTAGATTAATAAAGTCTGGTAGTTAGAATAGTTAATTATGGGTATATAGAATTTATTACAAGCATTTTGAAGCTATTAATGGTAATTAATGTTGGAGAAATTAGAATTTATAGATTGTTATGAATAGTAATATGAACAGTAAATTCGAAGTAAATTTCAGATTTTCTTTAAGAGATGGATTAAATTGATGTTGGGAATTAAAAATAGAAACTATAAGATGATTAAATGTTAAGAAAATATATTGAGTATTATTGATTAAGGTAAACCCTAATTTTGAATATTTGGAGAAAATTTCTTAGGAGGAGAAAATCAAGGAAATTGAAGAGATATTATTGTTGAGCAAACAATTAAAGGAAATTCAAGGATAAATTGGTGTAGAGGTAAGTATAAACATTGCATTTGCTTATTCCTTCTTTGAAACCATATGTCCAAGCATTATTAATGTTCACCCATATGATTCTTATATATATGATATTGTATTATGCACCTATTATTTGAAATCCTTATGATGTTCTCAAACCATTAATGAATTATTCCATGTGATTACCTTATATGAATGAAAATGGCTTGGTCATTTTTCCTTGGACCAAGTTCATATGAAACTATTTGTTAACGTTGATTGAATGTATATTATATGATTGATGGTCTTGCGACCAATATGTTTCTTATGAGATTGAAACCATATGACCCTATGGATAGAACACTCTTCCCAATGAGAGTAAATTCATTGGTCCATCGTGCACTTTGGGAACCTAGCTGATAGGGTTTTTATCAGTGTTCCACCTAGAGGGGACCATAAGCTCTAGGCATATGCATGGCCAAGCATGCATTTGCGATAAGATAGCAAGGACTACGGATGCGCTCTGTTGTGATAGGTAGCATGGCTTGATGTACTCTGTAGTTCTACCATGATACTTGATAGTGCTATTCGATTGTGAGCACTTATGTTCTTGTAAGCCTAACCATATGATGATTTCTTACCCATATTCTTGGAATTGATCTTTCCCTTGGATTGATATATATGTATATATATTTCTTTTCATATTGCATGTTCATATCTTACTGAGTTGAAGGGTCACTCCTCTTCTGTGGATTTCAAGAGATAATGTAGCTCGTGAGGGACCTAGTAAAGAAGATCAAGCTTCTTGATTTATTTCTTTAAGAAACCTCCATTGTAATCATTTTGAAATATATATTTATGTTATTCATTATATGGAATTATGGTATTGTATGCATTGGGAGTATACTCTAGAGCTCCGTAATTAGTTATTAAAGTGGACATTATTTTGATGTATAAACTGTTATATTTTAAGTTGCCCTTATTCCTTAGTGATGTGGGATACATCTTTTGATCAGTAAGGAACAAGAGGAAATTATAAAATGATAAAAGTAAAGATATGAATTATGCTTATATGGATAATAGAAATGAATATTGAATGATATCTATATTTGATATGAATGTGTAATATAAATGAGATCCAGGATATGAGAGTTCTACGGGTTTATGGTGGCCTTAAGCCTACCCTTGCCCTAGGACCGTCGCACCACTGGAGTAGGGGT
>CANXYC012799715.1:0-65650 GCA_948193065.1 Aleurites moluccanus
GGCAAAAAGCTATGTTAGATGAGATTAATGCTTTACAACATAATAATACATGGCAATTGGTACCTAGACCGAGTGGTGTGAATGTTGTTGGGAATAAATGGATTTTTCGAATTAAAAGGAAACGTGATGGTACTATTGACAAGTACAAGGCTCGGTTAGTGGCCAAAGGGTACACACAGAAAAATGGTATTGAATATAATAAGGCTTTTAGTTCAGTTGTTAAAGTTACCACCATTCGCATGGTATTGTCCTTAACAACAATTTTTAAATGGTCTACTAAGTAACTTGATGTTTCTAATGCCTTTTTACATGGTACTCTTGATGAAACTATATCTATGGAACAATCGCTTGGGTATGTCGATCCTCTAAAATCGGATTATGTTTGCCAACTTAATAAATCTTTGTATGGGCTTAAGCAAGCACCACATGCTTGGTTTCATAAACTTGCAACTTTTCTTTTTGGTCTTGGGTTTCAGGTTTTCAAAGTGGATAGTTCACTCTATATGATAAAGAAGGATAATCATCACCTATTTGTACTTGTATATGTGGATGACATTTTGGTTACAGGTTCTAGTGCCTCGCAGATATCATGGTTTTTCCAAGCCATGCGTGCCACCTTTCTTGTCAAAGATTTGGGTGATCTTCATTATTTTCTTGGCATAGAGGTGACTCGGACTACTTTGGGTATGCATCTTACACAACATAAATATATTTCTTATCTTTTGCATAGGGAAGGAATGAATGATGCTAAAGTTTGTGCCACTCCTATGGCTTATGCGCCACCATTATCCAAAGATTCGGCTTCTATATTTTCTCATCTTGAGCGTTATCATCATATTATGGTGCTTTATAGTACATTACTCTTACACGTCCGGACATTTGTTTCTCTGTTAACAAGCTTTGTCAGTTTATGCATCAACCTAATGAGGATCATTGGATGACTGTTAAATGACTATTACGCTATCTCAAAGGCACTTTGCGAATGAGACTATATTTCTCATGTAATTCATCTCTCCATTTATAATGTTTTGCAGATAGTGATTGGGCTGGTTGCTCGGATGATAGGCGATCTACCACTGGTTATGCTATTTTTATGGGTCATAATCTTATTTCTTGGATGGCAAAGAAGCAACATACTATTGCTCGCTCTTCTATTGAAAGTGAGTACCAAACGCTTGCTAATGCTTCTTCTGAAATAATTTGGATTGTGTCTTTATTATCGGAGCTTGGTTTTTCTCCATCTTATTCGCCAATTCTATGGTGTGATAATTTGGGAGTTGTTTATTTATCTTCTAATCCTGTTTTTCATGCTCGTACTAAGCATATTGAACTGGATTATCATTTTGTTCGTGAGCTTATAGTTAGCGAGAAATTGCAGGTTCAGTTTATTAAATCTGATGATCAGTTTACTGATATTTTTACGAAGCCCTTGGGTTATCATTTGTTCATTCCAAATCGTATCAAGTTATACCTTCAGAATCTTCTGGCATCAACTTGAGGGGGGTGTTAGAGATACTTCCTATATTGTAAAATAAAAATTTCATTTGTATTAAGGATTATGTATATTTCCTATATTGTAGAATAGAAATTACATTTGTATTAATTAAAAATCATTATTTGTTCTATATTTGTTTCTCTTTTAGTTTTATTAGATGTGTATAAATAGGACTGTACTCCTTTGATTAATTTAAGAAAAATAAAATACAAACTTCTCACAATAATCTTAACAAACTCGCTGTTCTCCTTCAATAATCACACCAAGCCTTGCTTTCATATTCTAATTTCTTCTTCATAGATTTGCTTTTATTTTTATTTTTTCCTTAAATTCTAATCAAGATACTTTAGAACACCTACAACTATAGAGGTGAGGCAAAAGTGAAGAAATAGAGAGGAAAGGATTGAGTATAGTAGTAATTTTATGAAAATAGTAGAGGTGATGACATGGTAAGTTTATGTCATGAATGTGCCGATGTGGCTGTCCTAGTCAACTTTATCAATTTATGTGGCATTTACGTGTGTCGATTTGATTATTTCAAGTGAGTGAATAGTCGGTGAATTTTTTTTTTTTAAAATTTAGTAATTAATTTATAAATTTTTTTTATTAATAATTCACATTAAAATAATTCTAAAAATTTAGTGATTACTAGAATCATTTACCATTCTATACATATTTAGACAACCTAATTTGTTCTAGAACCTTACTATTTCTAAGCATTACCATCAACATCCAAAGCTTGACTTTTTAAAGAATCTACATGGAAAAAACAATTAGTATTTTGTTATAATTAGATTCATCTAATGATATTGATTGATTAGCTTCTTAATTTCTTAATATAAAAGAAAACTAGGAATAGATTATCTTAATATAATTTTTGTACCTTTCTTCTATGGATATAAAAATGAAAATGATCCATACGTCATAAGCTCTAGGATCTGATTCCTTTCACATAGCCTTGGAATAAATTATTTGAATATTTCTGTTTATAATAACTATATTTAGTATCAAACACCATATGTCATTTAAATTAATTAATTATGAGGAACCCTTTTAATATATTGTTGTAATTTATTTTCTTTCAAATTCATATGTTTACAAATTCTTAAACTTAACTGATTATTAAAATAAGTGGTTGTCATTTAACAAATATTAATAAAGTATTTAAGGGTGTTTGTTAAAATTTTTTGATATATCTGTTAATTTTTTAATTCTCAATAATTATATCAAATTCGTTTAATATTTTTTTTAATAATAATTATTATTTGTTAGATAGTTAAATCATTAAATTTCATAAGTATTGTGCCAAAAATTTTAATTTGTATATCAAGTGCTAGGCATCTATTTATCATCACTATATTGTATATTGTAACTAAGGAAATACTATCTTAGTTTAAGATAATTAGTAATTAATTTTAAATTAAATATAACATATTTTAATTATGAAAAACTGTTTTATTATAACATCTAAAAAAATATTTCTTTTTTAAGAAATTAATTTCAATTTTAATAGTACTAACACTAACAAACAGAAGACAAGCCATTATTGTTTTCTGGTTCATCAGCCCCATATTTATATTATCCATCAAAACATAAACAATAAACTCTCTAACGTCAGGAACTTCCCAGTTTGATTCCATTCACATTATAATTTATAAATCTTGTTGAACTCTCATAATCATCATATACATATATCATTAATGCTTAATTACCCTATTCAAAAAGAAATAATTTTCGCTTATTCAAGCAATTAATGGAAATAATGGATGATGCATCAAGAAATTCTTACCTAGTGCACACTACTAATGATTTTGAGTTGCATGACTTTATAGATGAAGCAAACTTTGATCAGTTCATCGATCTGATTCGAGGAGAAAACGAAGATCATGTTGCAGGTTTCCATTGTGATCTTATTGATAGCTTGTCAGTGGATAATCAATTTGCTGATCGTACTCAAGAAAATGTGTTTGATTTTAGTGCTACATATACAAATAGTGCAATGGGGCTTGATCAAAATTATAATAATAATCAAAACAATAATGTCCCTATTATTACATTGCCAAACTTTGATGGGGATGTCAAAGAAGTAGTAGAAGAAGAAGAAGATAATGATGGGGAGGAAAATTCTTCAGGAACTACTACGAGGAAATCAAAAACAAATAGATCAAGAACTTTGATCTCAGAGCGAAAGAGGAGGGGTAGGATGAAGGAGAAGCTTTATGAATTGCGGTCCTTAGTTCCTAATATAAGTAAGGTAATACTCTGTAATTATCTGCTGTTGTATCAATAGAAATTAAAAAAATAAAAAAAATAAAGAACTTATGCTAGTTAGGGAGAGAAATTAGTTATAACAATTATATAATATATGATTAATGTTAGTTGCAAATGTGCAGATGGATAAGGCCTCTATAATTGGGGATGCTGTATTATATGTGCAACAGCTACAAATGCAAGCCAAGAAGCTAAGAACAGAGATTGCTGGTCTTGAATCATCTTCAATAGGATCAAACAAAAAACTGAGGAAGATTCAAATTTCAAACATAAATAATTCAATTTGCAAGAAGATCATGCAGGTTCATTATTCTATATATATAATATAACTAAGATTTATATTATTATTGTATATATTGCTTTATATCCTGACTTCCTGTATTACGAGGTCTGCAGCACTTGACCATTGAGCTACAGGCTTAATGGATATTGATTATATTAAGATATGAATTTATCGGTTAACTAATTAAGTTCTTGATCTGGGTTTTTTTAGATGGATGTGTTTCAAGTGGAAGAAAGAGGGTTTTATGTGAGATTGGTATCCAATCAGGGAGATGGAGTTGCAGTCTCTCTCTATAGGACTCTTGAGTCCCTCACAAACTTCAAGATTCAAAGCTCAAATTTGGCAACAATTTCTGAGAAACTTGTATTAACATTTACTTTAAATGTAAGAATTAATTTTGCATCACATTCTCTTCTTTATGTTTTCTTTAATTAATTACATTTTGTGTTGTTTGATCTTGGATTAATTAATTAATTTGTTATACATTAATTTTAATACATGCAGGTTAAAGAAAGTGACAATGACATGAACTTGCCAAACTTGAAGCTATGGATTACTGGGGCTCTTTTGAACCAAGGATTTGAATTCTTGACATCTTTATATAATTAATAATTAATTCTCTCAAGCATGTGTGAATAATTGATTAGAAAGCAAATCAAACTTACTTACCATATACCTCTAATTTAAGCAGGTCATAAATATATAGTAAATTAGTAATATATACAATCTTGAAATGTGTGGAAATCTTTTGCTATGGAAATATTGCTTTGAAAATTTACATTTATCAAATACATTCAGTATATATAAAAATAAAATATTTCACATTTATAATTATATAAATTTAATTTTCATATAAATAAGAGTGAGTGCATGTGGGTACCTATAATAATATTGGAAAAGAGTTGGGGGTTTTCTATGCCCTCTTTGTTAATTCATGCATAGTCCAATATTCCAAGACTATTTTAGTTCATTTTGCCTTCAAATAAATTAATTTATACATTACCATATAGCACAAAATATTATTTTGGTTCATTAAGTTTTTAATAAATAAAAAAATAATTAATAGATAAAATTAATAACTCAAATATGATATTTATTTTTCCCCCAATCTTTTAATTTATAAATTCAGCAATTTAATTATAATTAATTTATTAACTCAATTAATTATATTCATAAAGCAAAAGAATTTAATTGACTCTCATAAAAATTAAATTTATTCTGAGTAATTAAGAGTTAAATTTATTTTTTGATATTTTAATTAATTAATTTAAACATGAAATAAAATTTCAATTGATATGGAAGATTATAATTTAATTTAATATTTTCAATCAACATCACAAAAAAAAGTTAAGATTTTTTTTTTCTAATAATTAAGCTTTTCTTTAATATAGAAAAGAATTCATGGAATTTCTTGCAAAAAGACTAAATCTGGTGTTAGATATTTGGTCTCCACAAAAAATCTTTGTTAGAGACCATACTACAACCATATGAAAAAACAAGAAAGGCCATTGTCCAACTTGGTTATCAAATAAAGTGATGCACCATAATAATAATAATAATAATAATAATAATAAAATAATAATTTTTCTATAATTAAATTTATTATTATATTTCAATTAATTATATTATATTAAAATAATTCATATTTATCATTGATCATAATAAAAATATGATAATAAAAAATTAAAATTAAAATTTTTATATTATAATAAACATGAAAATAATAATAATGGAAAATAATTGCCATTTGACAATACATGAAGGGGTTCCATCAAGAGTCCCATCTCCAATCTAATTCCACATGGGTTTGCACTTGCAGAAGCATAAATTCAATAATAATAATAATACTAGTTGCATAATTAAAAAGCCATCTTCTTCCAGTTTCGAGAATCCAGAGACACCCACCATTCTTTGAGACCTTTAGTTTTTGACTTTCTGTTGATTTTGTTTTGGACTTCTTTATTTGACCATCCAAATTCCAAAAAAACTTGCTATGAATTTTAAATTTAATTTCTTCTTTCCTTGTCTCTCATTAATATAGTATCAGTTCTGAAGAACTTCAAGTTGCCATATTGTAGCTAATGAAGTTCCTGAAGTGATAAAGAGAAATTTAGTGTTTAAGAGAAAAATCTTAATTTGATTCTGTACCACTCGAATCCAAAAATACGAAGGCAAAGACTACTCTATTCTTGCTAACCCTCACTGATACAGAAACTTACCTACCTAATAAATATGTAATAAACTAATTTCTTAGTAAAGTGATAAGATGATACTATTTTAAAAATAATTTATTATAAAAAATAAGTCATCTAAAAGATGATAAGAAATATAAAAAGAAGAAAAATATGGGAAGGAACACACTTGACATAGGTAGTGTCATCTAATTAATTAAAATACTTGACCATGAAAATGATATACAATAGTGAGAAAATAAACACAATTATACTCAAATTATTAAAATGTAATGGCTTATATATAAGTCGGTTTATAAGTGGATAAATATTAAAATTTATTTATATAAAATTTATTAATTTATATATGAATTTATTAATAGATAAATATTGAAATTTATTTGTATAAAATTAATTAATTTATATTAAGTGTGATATTTACCTATTTATAAATTTTTTAATATTTATTCAATATTTCAATACATTTCACAATAAAAAAAAAAAAAAGAACAAAATTCAACCAACAATCAAACAATGAAATCCAACTAACACTCAAAACAATGAAATCCAACATGTTCGTACAGAAGATAAACAGAATGGATGAAATCCATCTAACAATAACAATGAAATTCCAACATTTCGTCACACAAATTAAAACAGAACGAAAAAAGAAGAAGAAGAATAAACTGAAACCTCAAACAATAATTAAAAACAATAAAAAGCCGTGGATTTCCAATATTTTTCCCTCAGAATTCTGAACTGGGAACTGGCTCATGAGTGTGAGTAATAAAGAACAAGTCATAAACAATTGCGGCGAGTCCACCTCCGATCAAAGGTCCTGCCCAATAAACCCAATGGTTGGTCCAGTCCCAGCTCACCAAAGCAGGTCCAAATGAGACAGCTGGGTTCATTGATGCTCCTTCAAATGCTCCACCAGCTAAAACGTTAGCTCCGACAATGACACCAATGGCTATGGGTGCAATAATACCCACTTCACCCTTTTTAGGATCAATGGCTGTTGCATATACCGTGTAAACAAGACCAAAGGTCATTACAATCTCGAACACAAATGCATTCCAAACATTCACTCCTGACGATAATGCAAATGCTGATGTTGTCTGCAAAAATTTCCATTATTTTTTAGTTATGTTAGAAAAATTTAATTAAAAAAAAACATATATAACCCTCTTACTAAATTATAGATTTGTTATTGTATTTCTATTTTCATGATACAGGAGATTAGTCGTACTAAACTTTTAAAATTTTTCTGTTCAATTTTGAGCAGACAAATTTCTAAAATTAATATTTTCTTATAAAATGATGATAGATAATTTAATTATCAATTTAGAAGGGTTTTGAGTTAATTTAGTAGCTTCATTAATTCATATTGATAAAAAAAAAAATTATTAAACTTTTTAGTAAATTTATAAGATGTTTTTATACCACAAAAAATAAAAGATTAATTTTTTAACTCTTAATGTTCGGCTCTAACACAAAAAAATTTGATTTAATTAATCTTGGTTCTAAGTAAAACTTGAAATTGAGATATTTCTAAAATTGAACCAAATATATATATTTTTACACTGTATTATTGATTAGATTTCAGTTTTAGTTGAAACATGTAATGTGTTAGTTGTGGTAAGAGCAATTGTAACAACCAACTTTAGTTGCTTGTATAGTTACTCACCATGCCATGAGTAGAAAACTTGAGCAACAGGCAAGCCACAGTGGAACCAAGAAGCTGAGCGATCCAATAAAGAATGCCACGTAGGAGAGAGATATTGCCACCAAGGAAGGCACCAAAGGTAACGGCCGGATTGCAGTGGCCACCGGAGATATTAGCTGCCGTGGAAACCCCAATAAAAAGCCCAAAAGCATGTGCTAAAGAAGCCATTATAATTCCGGCCGGAGTGTTAGACGCATCATCGGTAAGTTTATTAAAAGCCATACCGGAGCCTTCTCCGGCGAAAACAAAAATTGCTGTGCTAAAAAACTCGGCTAACGCAGCCTTAAGTGCACTGGGATGCGCAATCTCATGATGTGGCAGTCCGATTGCTATCCGACTGATCGGCATTTTGATTGATTGTTAAGGATCGTAAAGTGTTTGTGAAAATGCTTCACTGAGCTATAGCAAGTAGCAGGGATTTACTGAGGAGTGTGAATTAGAATGGGAAATTCTATAAATAGACATTTGAGCACACCATGGAAGACCTGCTATATCCAGTTTCCGGTTACCCAATCAATTTTCGGGACCATAGTACTTCATCCAGCTCATCATGCACATCCAAAATAATGTATGACCGACACGTGTATGTCCTTGATTAGAGTCACATACTAGCAACCTCGATTGAAAAAAATAATATAATGGTGTTTAAGAATCGATTATCGAATAAAATTTTTATTAAAATTACTATTAGTTACTCAAATAAAATAAAATTTAAAATTGTCAAAATATATTTTTTATTAGATACTAAATATTTATTTTTTTATTATTTAAAATTAAAATCTCGATGCGTTACAATGAAAATATTTTTAATTTTTCAAATAAAAATTCAAACACCCACAATATAATATATTTTTACGTACATAAGTTTAAGGGTGAGATCATTCAATAATTTCTTAATAATACTATACATTATAAATTATATATATTAATTTATTTTTATTTAATAATACAATATACTTATATGTGAATTATAAATTCAAACATAAAGTCCAATTAATAACAAAAAATGAATGCACTATGAATATTCTAGTGTACTATACATTCATTGAATAATTGCTCCATGCCTATGGTGATTGGAGAGTATGACTATTGCCTAATTTGTACAAGTACGTGTTTCTATTATACCAATAATTTGCATGAATTAGGTTTTCAAATCCTTCATGGACTACCTAAAAAATGTAGGCCAAATTCATTTTAGGGTCTCTTATATTACTTTTAACTTTGCATTTACAATTTTTTTTAATTAAATTTTTATTTTTGAAAAAAAAAAAATAACATTTCTGAAAAATAAAATAGGGTTTTTCTAAGCTAAGATCACCTATTAAAAAAATTAATAATTTAAATAAAATTAAATAAAAAATAAAAAATAAATTAAATGAGTAAAAAACGTAAATTTTGATATGTTTTCGGAGTGATATGTTAATAATTATAATTTAATCCTATAAAAAAGTTTATTTTTTCATTCAACTATTTATTTTTAAATTAATTTAATTATTTTTATTTAAAATAATTCTTTTTTTAATATATTTTATCTGAAATAATTATTATTTTTATTTTATTAAAGCAATCATTAGAAAACCAAAAATATTTTGGGTTTTACTACAACTCTATGCCTAAAAGGACCATTTAGTTCATAAGTCAAAGGAAAAAAAAAAAAAAAAAACAAAGAGAAAAGAAAAGAACCATCAACTTTGGTAGCACACATTATAAAAATAACAGAAATCAGCTGCATGTGCATGTCTAAATATTGACATGTATTTAACGAGATTAAAGACAAATTGGGCTTTGATTTAGTTAACTCAATTCGACAAAAAATGAGAAAAAAAATATTAACTAATTAACTAGCTTTCTTTAAGGCCATCTCATTAATTAATTTGATGGTTTTTTTAAATTTTATTTTTATATCTTTAAATCTCATTTTTTCTTTTTTAGATTTGTTATACATATTTTCTTTAATTTGAATAGTTTTAATTTAGGTCTTATTTATTTTTAAATATAATTATGACTATCTTTTTTAATAGTAGAATCTATTAAAAAAAATAAAAATTAGCAGTAAAAGAGAAATATAAAAGCAATAGAATTCAATTTTCTTATTTGATAAACAAAATTTAAATTTTTTTATCACTATTAATAATACGATCTATATATTCTCAAAAGAAATTATTTTTTATACTAATAAGAATTAAATAGCAAAAATACCATCTGATATATAAATTTTCGTAATAAAATATCCTTATAATGAGTATATAATTATTATAATAAGTGTACACTTGTGTTTTTTTTTTAAAAAATAATATATTAATTCAAATCATAAGAAATAACATTACAGCGAAATAAAGGGATTATCATCTTAAACAATAAAGTCTGATATAAATTTCGACACCCTTATTAAGCAGAAAGTAACTTGATTCATAAACCTCTTTACAAGTTGAATTTAACATTCTAAAATTAAGCTAACAACGTTTAAATAATAGAATTTAACTGAATAGATTAAATAAATAGAGTCTTAAATTGTGTCAAACAGCGAAAAATACATTTAACTTAATGATAATAAGTTACGATTTGACTCAATAATTTTTATATGATTCAAATCCGTATCACCTAAATTACAAATCTGATTTAAAATAATATTAAGAACAAAACACATAAAAATCTAAATTCCTACATAGGAGAGAGAGTAAAAACTCCAACATATACTAAATTTGAGAGACAACAAATCAAAATTTACCCACAAAAGAATAAATCTAAAACTTATTTAAGACAACAAAATAAAACCTCAAAATTTGAGGACCAAAGTCAGAATCCACTTAAAATAAAGTAGATTTACATTTTAACAAAGAAAAAAAGGAACAAAAGAAAACGAGGGAGGACAGTTTCTGATGATGTACACTTATTTGGTGTACAATAGTTATTAATTATTATCTTTAATATATATTAGATGATGTTAAATTTATACTATTAAATCTAATATTTATTGCAATATATCATTAAATGATATAATAACAGAAAAATAATGAAAATTTTATATATGCAAAAAGGAGGCAATTAAGGAAGAGGTTAATCAAAAATTTTCTTTATTAATAAAAATATTTAACAATGAACAAAACCAATTCTTAGTAAAACCAACAAAATATTATACAGACTAATTTCTTACTACTGGCTTATAAATTTCACTTTTGTTTGTTGTTGTACTACCAAAACAGAAGCTCCAGTATTTATATCTCTTGAGGCAAGTCCCCAATGATTCCTAGTTCTGGAAGCTCACTCCATTCTGCTAATCCAGTTGTTTGAGAAGATTCAACACCATATATTCTTCCAACAAGAAACAAATCAAATTCATTTGCTAAAGAATGAACAAGTAATGCAGTTTGAGGTCCATCATTCACTAATTGTTCTTTATATGATATATTTTCATTAGTTTTTGAGATTTTTTTAAGACTTTCTAATAATTTATTGTCAAGAAGTTTCTCTTCTAATTCGGTATACTCTTCATCCTTATGATCAGTAATCAAATGCATGACTGTTAAGCTCGCCATTGAATTATTAGCCATTCGTTTGGCTAAAGTTAAAGCTTCTTGATCATCCTTACCTCCAATGAAGATCATAAACAAAGAAAGAAATGACCACTTTGATGTTAACCTATTAGTAACAACTTTGTTGTTATTATTAATAAGTTTGCTATGCTCGAAAAAGATCCCTACAGTACAAGGTGCTTTCTGAAGAACATTGCGAATTAGAATCCTTAACGTATGATTTTCAGATTCAATGAACCCATGAGCTGATCATTTTCGATGGAGAGGCATTAGTATAAGGGATATGATTTTATCAATAGCAAGTGTGCAAATGTCTTCATACATTAATTTGGCTGGAGATATTGCTGTAAATGTATGGACTGATACAGCATTATAATTAAATTGCTCATACTGATTAAAAGCAAGTATGACATTTTGAGAGCATGGATCTGAAATTGGCTTTTTTTTTTTGTGGGCTATGAAAACGGGTCGTGATTGACCTATTAACTCCATAATGTGTAAGGCATAAACATCAATTGGGCTTTTTTTTTGTAGGGTATGAAGCCTCAAGTAGTCTCAAGATAGAACTTATATTATAAGGTCTGTAAATACATGAAAGAATCCGGAGCTCCGATTGAGGCTTTAAATTCATAATATTTCTTGCATGACAGCCTATATATTTCCGTGAAGGATCGTAAAGTAAGTTCACAATAATTGGTATCAGGGCTGCGTTGAGAAAAATAGCTGAAGCTAGAACTGCATAAACTTCATCGTACGTGTCCTGCAATTAAATTGAAAAAAAAAAAAATAGTACTTGCACACATTGCTTGTAGTATATTAGGTATGTTTATGAGAAATTATTATTCAATACTTTTTTTTTTTTGTTTAATCACTATATTTTTATCATATCTTACGATTGATAAGACTAAATAATATTTTAGAATCCGTTGCTGCCACTCCCAATATGTGTATTATTCACCGAGCAATCCTAAAATCTCATCATGGTACAAGTGATTATCCAATACACTTGAACTCGTGTAAATGTTAAGCTGAATATAAAGTGTTTTGAATAATCACTTTTCATATTATTTTTATAGGATTCATCTTTTTTTTTTTTAATTTTTTTATTTCAAATGGATCTTACATGAATATATAATGTAAAATTCAATATTTCGAGATTGAAAAAACAAAAAATTTAGTTACCTTTACGTCTCTCCTAACAATTTATTCAGAAATCTCAACGATGCCTTTAGAAGTCATAATGTAAGCGAGCACAAAAGAATCAGCTATGGGCATCTTGCACAATAATATTGATGGAATCAAACAAGCCATCAACTTGACTCCAAAAATCAAGACTAAGATAGTGATGTAGAATTTTAACTTGGCAATGGAAGTTATGGTAATGAACAAATCTACCCTCATCATTGCTGTAGCAACTTGAATGGGCAAAAAGAAACCTAATATCATGCTTTCAAACTTGTCTAGCAAAGAAGAAGCTAATGATGATCCAGCTGGGATAGTAAAACCCAAAACAATAGAACCCAAATAAAAACCTTGATTAAATTCATTTAAAGACATTGCAGATCCAAAGGCAATTCCAATAATAACGCAAATAAAAGAACTACTAAAAGCAACTCCATCAGGAGTTTTTCTAATTATCCAAAGCATTGCAGGTCTAAAAATAAATATTGTAAACATAAGAAATCCTGACATTCCCAGAATATCTCTTGTAGCAGTACCATTGATGAATGTGCTACCTATTAACAATGATACACCAAATATATCCGAAACTAATGCGGCCGATAATACTAACCGGCCGATCTATGAATTTGTGATTTTAAGCTCAGCAAGTATGTAAGAAACAACAGGAAATGTGGATAAACTTTGGACAGATATGATTCTGAAAATTAAAAATGTTTTTGAATTGTCAAATGGTTCTTTTTGCAATTTTGTGTAATAACTTGAAGCACATAAAAATGGTATTACTATAGATGCAACACCCATTAACATTACTTTTTTCCCTGTTTTAAGTACCATTCCAAAATCCATTTTTACTGCTTCCAGAAATAAAAATAATTCAACTCCAATTACTCCCATTATACTTAGTACTTGATGACTTTCTGGACGAAAAATAACTTCTCTCATAAGATCAAATCTCCCAAGAAATGTAGGACCAAGAATTGTGCCAGTCTGTTTCAAAATTTTAATTTAATAATCGAATCATATATATCTGTTTCGCAACGTAAGAGATCATAGATAATTAAAAATCTAATTAGAATAATTAAAAAAGAAATGTACGTACCAGCATGTATGAGACAAACATGTTGATTCCATAACGCTTGAGAGTGAATACAATTGTTTGACTTATAATGAAAATTAAACCTAATTGTAATTCTATAAGTGGCAATGAGTAGGTTAGAGAGCCCTTTGAATCACGATTTGCTCTTGGGAAAATGCCATGAGAATTAACCTTATGAAATGTAATTGTTTTATTGCAATTGATGATAGGTGTAGAAGCGTTCTCCATTAATGAATACATATGTAAAGTTATAAGAACTTTGAGATTGATCAGAAAAATAATAAAAAGAAGATTGATTTATTGAGAGGTAAGATAATCCTACATACCTAATTCTATATATTGTTTTAATAACATATATAAGAATTTTATTGAAAATACTTAATAACTAAAAATTTTGGTAATTTTAGTTATTATGTTAATATTTAGATCCCAACTGATTTTTATCGAGTTGTGTTTCGACAATAATTTTTTTTCTTTATTTCCTAATTATAAAGACAAAATTTTTATCAACTCATATAATAATAGTCACTTTTTAAACTAAATTATTATACTTATATTAATTTATTAATTATAATTTTAAAATAGACTTAAATATGATCTACGACGACATTAAAATTATACTTATTTATTTATTTATTACATTATAAATTTTATTTTCTACACTTCCAAGAAAATGTGATTGATTATTATTATTATTTATTTATTTGAGTTTAGGATAAGGCTTATTCTCCTAAGTCCAATCAAAGAGAGATTATCAGTTGAAATTGATAAATTTCTTGAGGAAGGAAAATTCTTGCTTGATAATCTTGCCCTAAAAATTGAATCCTGATCAACATAATGAGAAGGAAATGTACTTGTGAATTGAGTCAATCGTTGTTAATTAATATTGATTATATATTACAGCCCAAAAAGGGTAAAAATGCAATGCCAATTGATAATGAAATGTTTCACTCTAATTATCTTTCTTTAGTTGTTTAATTTGTTATTGTTGTTGCACAATTAAAACAGAAGCTCTCTATTCTTGAGATCCCTCGAAGCAAAAAGGTCCCCAATTACACCTAGTTCTGGACGCATTCACGTAATCCAATTATTTGTTGACAATGTGAGTGTTTTGGAAATTCGATTCTCAAATTGAGATTTTATTAAATTGATATCTTGTTAATTGAGACTTTGTTACATTGATATTTTATCAATTGAAATTTTCATATTAATTTTAAAAAAATTCAATTAAAATAGTGTTTGAAACGTAAAATCTAATAAAAAATGAATTTTGATAATTAATGTCAAACATCTTAATAATATTTTTGAATGATTTTAAAAAATATTTTAAAATATTTAATGGGTTTCTATTATTAATTTCATATCTTCTTTCCATTAAGAAAAAATAAAATTCATTCGCAATTGAACGAATAAAAAATACTGTCTCCCTTCCCTCTTTTACCACTTATTCTTGGTATACTATAAATTCATCTCTACAAGCCATTTCCTTGAAATCATCCAATACCTTATTATCCATCAATTAATCCTCTGATTCTATCATTTCATTGTCTTTACTACTAATGAAATGAACAACTGTTAGTCATGTATTTGAATCTTTTGCCAAAATGAAGGCCTGGCGATCATCTTTTCTTCCCAAAAAATCACATACAGGAAGAATTGATGTTTCGTTTGCTTTAGATGTTTGTCTACCAAGTCGGCCGCAGACGAAAATTCTCCCAACTGAATAAGCAGCTTTCTCAAGAATTTTAATGTGTATCCTTTGATTCGATTGTTCCATGAATAGACCATCTCGATGGAGTGGGATTAGTATAAGAGATGTTAATTATTTTTTTTATAACATTGTCCGATATCGGAGTCGAATTAGATGTATTCACAAAAAGTAAAAATTTTTTCGGATGAGACCCATAAAAGATGTTAATTTATTAAAAGTAAGAATGCATATATCTTCATAAATTAATTTTGATGAAGATATTGATGTAAAGGTGTGGAACATTTTGAGAGGTAGAATAAGAAATTGGTTTTTGTTTTTGGTGGCATATAAAGATTGGGGTAGATTGACCAATTAGCTTGATTATGTGAAGGATATAAAACCTATAGGACTTTAAGCTTTAGTTTAGATGGTGAGGTAAGCATCAATTATAATATTAAATTCGTTTTAATATCATACGAGAAATCTCAAATTTAATTTTAAAAATTTATGCTAATAAATAATGAGATTCAAATATTATATTAAATCTTAATATTTTTTATTATTTTTTAATGTGAAATCTTCCAATTTTAATAATGATGTTTGTGAATACAACTTAGAATTTGAAATTTAGAGTAAGGCTTAAACTCAAAATAGCAAGGCTTTAAAATCTTAATATTCCTTGCCTTATAGATAGCATATCTCCTTGATGGATCATAGAGACATTTCACAAGAGTTGGAACAATGATTGCATTACAAAAAATGTAAAGTTAATTGTAATATCATTATTTCAATATCTATTTGTAAATTTTTTAATTTTGATGGATTAGACAAAATAATTAATTTCATAAAATTTAAAAAGTAAAATTGGGAATTTTTTTTGGTCATATCAAACATTATAAATAACAAAAACTTTATAAATAAATTTTATAAAATTTTATGAAATTCATTTATTCATATATTACGAAACTATTTCATTTTAACATATTTGCTATGTTAATTAAAAAAAAGAATACAACCATGGATGGTCCGTCTTTTTCATAACTTGTTCTTTGCTTGTTAAATATTTGTCTATAAGAAGCAGTTCCTGCTTGACATCCTCCAATAATGCCTCAGAGTCGAGTCATGTACTTGAATTGATCAAAACCAAGCAAGCATATACATATATTTCGTCATTCATATGACTTTGGATGGAGATGTTTATCAAACCCAGAACAAATAAGCAGAGCAAATTCTTCTACTGGAGCTGCTTAAGTTTTCTTTGTTGCTGCACAACCAAGACAGAAGCTTTAGTGTTGAGATCTTTGGAGGCAAAAAAGTCTCCAATAATACCCAACTCAGGAAGTTCAATAATACTCAAATCAGGAGTTTCACTCCATTCAGCTAGACCAGCTGTTTGAGGAGATGTAATGCCATAGCGTCTTCCCATTAAGAAAAGATCATATTCATTTTCCATATCACGAATAATATAAAGAGTTTCCTGCCCACCACTCACCACAACTGCTTTATATTCTACACAATTATTGCTAGAAGCAATTTGCTTCACATCCTCCAACACTACATCATCAAGCATTTCGTCCTCTGAGCCTCTTCTTTGGGTATTATGGTCAGCAATGAAATGGACAACTGTTAGGATTGCATTTGATTTGTTGGCCATGCGTTTAGCTAAACTCAAGGCCTCACGATCATCACTGCCTCCCAAAAATATTACACAAAAAGAAGGAGTTGAGTTTTGTTCCTTAGTTTGCCGTCCAAGTCTGCCACGGTCGAAAAAGATACCCACAGAGCAAGGAGCTTTCTCAAGGACCTTAAAGTTCAGAGCCCTTAAATTTCTATCCTCAGATTCGATCATTCCATGGATAGACCATATTCGATGAAGTGGGATTATGATGAAAGATATGAGTTTATCAAGAGCAAGGGTGCATATGTCTTCATGCATTAAGTGGGATGGAGATATTGCTGTAAAGGCCTGGACTGATACAACACCCCAATTATTTTTCTCATATTGACTGAAAGCATGAATGACAGTCTGGGAAGAGGAGTGAGAAATTGGCTTCTGTTTTGAGTGGGATATGAGGATTGGAGTTGATCGACCAACTAGCTTGATTAGATGAAGGACATAAACAGTTAAGGGATTATCTCTGGTAGGGTGTGACACTTCAAGCAGTCTTGTGATAGAATATACATTATCAGGTCTATGAATGCAAGTGAGAATTCGGAGCTCAGACCGAGGCTTTAAACTCATAACATTCCTTGGTTTATAGCCAGCATATTTCCTTGATGGGTCATAGAGGCATTTTACAACTATTGGAATAATGGTTGAGCTAAAAAAAATGGATAAAGATGTAAGGGCAAAAACCTCTTCACTTACAATCTGCCATGAATAATAATTCAAACATATTAAATTAATGTAAAGAAAATAAAAAGGCAAAATTTTGATTTTGTTATAAAAGGAGTTACCTGAGTGTCCCTGAAAACTATTAATCTGCATAGCTCGACAATGCCTTTGTAGTTCATAATGAGAGAAAGTGCCATAGAATCAATTAATGGTATCTTTGAAAACAATGAAGGTGTCAAAACAGCCAGCATTTTGACAGCATAAGTGATACATATGACAAGCATGACACCTTTCAACTTGCTAAACTGAGTTATGACTAGACCGAGATCTGCCCTCATCATTGAAGTGGTAATTAGGATTTGTGAAAGGACTCCAAAAGTAAACGGTGCAAACTTATCTACCAAAGCAGATCCTAGTGGAGCTCCAGAAGGTACAGCTAAACCAAAGACAAAAGGACCCAAGAATTGATATAACCCAAACCAATGGAAATAAACTTCAGATAGAAAGGCTAGTACCAAGATGATGTTAACATAGCTTATATCAACTGGCTTCCCTTCAGGAGTCTGTCTAATCACCCAAAACATTGCAGGCCGTAGTATTAATGTTAGAACAAGGATAAAGCACAAGATTGGTAGAATGAATCCCATCATACTCGCAAAATCGACCTTCCTAACTACATCTACAGCAATTGAGGCAAACATGCCCAAAATGTCTGCAACTAATGCTGAGGACAGTCCTAGTCGGCCAAGTTCTGAATTTGAGATTTTGAGTTGATCACCAACAAGGTAAGAAGTGACTGGAAAGCTTGTGAGAGATGTCATTATCATAGGAGCCAACCTTCCCTGGAGTTCTTGTTGGTTTGTAGCTTCATTTTCAGTGAAATTTTGGTAAGCTAAACCAAATATCAGAGGTACCATCACAGATGCAACTCCAATTGACAAGGCAGTTCCTCCTGTTGTCAGAATCATTCCTACATCCATCTTCACTGCACTTAGAAACAAGAACATGCTAAAGCTAAATAACGCTAATGAACTGATTATATCTTGGCTATCAGCAGGAAATATAGTTTTCATTATATCATATTTCCCAAGAAATGTTGGACCGAGAATTATACCAGCCTGTTTCACAAAAATCACCACAGTTTTTATACAGCTAGGCCTATAATGGATGTAAAAACAATAAAATTAAATAAAGCAAGCCACTTTAACGATGAGAATAGATGCAGGGCAACTAGTATACATACAACAAGGCAAGAGGAAAATAAGGAGACTCCAATACGCTTTAGAAGGTAATGTATTGTTTGGCTGAAGGTGAAAATAACACCAATCTGCAACTCCAGAAGGGGCAATGCGTATGTTAGTATATTTGCTGGATCATGTATGTGCGAGCCAATGCCATGAGAATTTGTCTTTGGGGGTATCAGGAAGCAAATGAATGTCAAATTGCCAAAATGGGGTACACTCATAGAACCCATCTCAGCAGCAGGAATATGAGAGAGCTAGTTAGGTCGGGCTTGGAACAAAAAGACTGATAATTATAACAAGATGTCTATCTGGAAATAATCTCATGTGTCTGCAAACATAATTTATTATATTTTGCAATCTCAACCTTGAATTTAAAATGAATAGCTATTCATCTGGAATTCAATTATTGAGATGATGCAAAACATAATAGATTATGTTTGCCTCAACATGAGACGATCTTAATCCAAAGACAATCTTAAGCCTTGACGTATATGTATATACATATATAATAATGAGTTAAAGCTAACAATTCCCAACTACAAATATTAGAGTATGCATTAAACATCAAATAGTTGGCAGCTAACAGAAAATTGGTTCTTTAGTAAATAACAAATTCCCATAACCACCTAACAAACTTCTAAGTTCGCGGAGTTCTCAAAACACTGTACTATTTATTACTAATAATCATAACAATTTCAGGCTTCTTTTAATATTAAATGAGAAATATTAATAGTTATATGTGCATTTTGGGTGGTTGTTTAGATCTAATCAAACCATTTTCTATTTATAGCCCCTCACTTTACATATGAGGTGTGTGGCTCTAAAAACCTCAATTCTTAACACAAATTCTTATAAGCTAATTAGCCGTAATAGATCCTTAAATAAAATTAAAAGAGCATTTACAAAAAATTCAATAGGATCAAATTAAGATTTGAAATAAACAGAAGGAAGTGAATTTTCCATTAACTGCAAGGAATCTCTGTTTTTACTTGGCAAAGTCAAGATTTGGGCCTGATATACATGTATTAATGCAAATAAATAAAATTTAGAAGCCCTTTTTACCTTCTAGTTCTTGATCAATATTGACCTTTTCTTTGTGGCATTTTCTCAAACACCTTTGCAACATCAACCAAATCTTGTTTAATGCTTTTATACCTCGTCAAGTGGCAAAAGATTGAACCTTTAGAATTTAGCGAAACTCACCATAAGATTTTTCTATAAAACATATATAAGCCACACAACAATTTATTGTAAATATTGCTTGCTCAAGTTATGTTGCTAAAAATATGGACAAATTTCATCAACTAGTTATGAAAAGAAAAAAAAATGTATAATTTCAAAAAGTTACAAGGAAAAATCCAAATCTAACTTGAAAAGATATGATCGACAACAAAACCCAATTTTTTTTTTTATACCAAACCAAACTGATTATTCCTTGAACAAGGGAAAAATAATTTAGACACTAGAATTTCAACTTTAAAAATTAGTTATTAAGGTTGAAGGGTTTATTTCTAAAAGAAACCAAGATTTTCATTTTTAAGTGATAATTAAGTTTCTTTTTTTTTTTTTTTCTTAAGTCTAATTATCTCTAGACAAGTAAGTGATAGTTTAAGTAGATCATATTCATTCTATATTTAGTTTGTCTTTTTTTTTTCTCGATTACTGCTATGACACTATATAGAATTTTAGTGTAAAAATATGATCTCTAATCTTAAGGAGAAGGGGAAGGTAGAGGAAAATTGATGACAATTTCAAAATCTAATTTTGGGCTAATTAGCACCGGTAATTAGTAAATTTTTAGCGTTTTTATATTGTCACTAATCGAAAAAAAAAATCGATTGATCATTATATTTTGAAAATGATTTCACCGGATGATACTCTATCAAATTTTTTACTAGATTAAAGCACGTGACAATCACGTGTACGCTGGATCGAATGAACAAATTAGTACAATATAATTTTTTTATTTTAATCACTAAACTTCCACTATTTTTCTATTTTAATTACTAAATTTTTTATTTTTTCTTAAGGATTTATATATTTGATTAAATCATTTTCAAAATACAATAAAATACCTATTTAATTAAAAAAAAATATATTATTATTAATATTAACTCAAGTATAACTAAAACTATATGAATTTAAAACACACAAAAGATTAATAAACATCTCACATATACTTACCTATATCAAAATTACAATAATTATGATCCTTAGTCTCAATCACAATCCCAACCTCCAATGCCACAGCTGTCTCCCGCACTCTCTTATCTCACCCTTTTTCTCTCATCATTCTCCTTGATATTTTCAACGTGTGAATATTTCTTTACCTATTTTGACTATCGGATCAGCTTCTTGTAATTCTTGAACGACCTTTCTCAAATCGTGAAAGCAATTTAATTACAATTTTATAGATTAATCTAAGATCTAATGATATTTTAGATCTGATTAATTGATTTGCATTGTAATTTGAATCCTAATTATGGAGGTTTTTATATAGGTTTTATTGATTTCCAATGTGTTTTAACCCGTATAGTTTTAGTCATATTTGAATTAATATTAATAATAACATAATTTGTGTTTTTTTTTTTAATTAAATGGGTATATTGTTGTATTTGAAAATGGTTTAATCAAAGATATAAATTTTTAAGAAAAAATAGAAAATTTAGTGGTCAAAATAGAAAAATAATAAAAGTTTAATGATCAAAATAAAAAGTATACTATACTAATGTGTCTATCTCATTCAACATATTATGCTGACGTGACTGTCATATACTTCGATCCAACAAAAAAAATCTAATAGGATATCATCCGGTGAAATAATTTTTAAAATATAGTGATCAGTCGACAACTTTTTTCCAGTTTGTAATCATAATAGAAAAACAGTAAAAATTTAGTGATTACCGATGCTAATTACCCTTAATTTTATTTAGAAATAGTAATTTTCACAAATTTATAAATTGATATTTATTTTTAAATATTAATAATTATACAATTCATGTTTGGGTGTTATTAAGTAATTTCTTGCATTTTACTATAACATGAATAATCTGAAGGCTATGTTTGGTGCACTAATTGTGCAGAAAAAATAAAGGGAAAATAAATAAGAAAAATGAATAGAAAAGACAAAAAAAGAACTTATAATTTTTTTTATATTGTTTGGATCTTTTATTTTCATAATAGAAGAAATGAAGAAAAATTTATTACTTTAACCTTATAAAAGTGAAGTAATAAGGAGTAAATAAATGAATATTTTTATAATTTTATTTCATCTCCCTTTTGACTTCAAATTTTTTCTCAATTTCTCTACAATTGAGAGAAATTTTTATTTTTCTAAAATTTAAATTATAAAGTATAATTTTCTCTTATTTCTTTTTCTTTTCTCTTCCTTTTTAGTTAACCAAACAAAAAAAATAATATTCATTTCTCTTATTTTCTTTTTTTTTTCTCCATTTCCATTAAAACAAACATAGACTAAGAGTTCATCAGTAAAATGAATGTGCATTTTACTATTTTATTAGAGAGATCCACTTATCTAAGTGTAAAATTAAAAATTTTATATAATTTTTTTAGTTATTTTTTATGTTAAATTTAATGATTCGTAACATATTCATAATTAAATAATTTTGTAATCTCTTTTCTAATTATAAAATAATCACATTCTTTTTATAATATATATATCTATCAATTTAATTTTTTAATTATTTTATTAAGTTTAATTTTGAATACTAATTAAATTATTTTAAAAGAAATAGCCTTCCATCTTTGACTATAAACAAATATTTGACCCCTAAACAATTAAGATGCTTAATTTTCACACTCAACATCAATAATATAAACAGTAACATATTTTTATGTAATAGAAAAAAATTAAAAGTTTTAAATATAATAAACTTTGATTAGCTGTAAATACATTTTTCATATCAACAGACTCATTAGTAGTAATTGTATAGTTCCTTATAATACTCACCCCAATACAGATTGAGGGGGTTGTTGTATATTTTTATATAATAATTTTTTATATGTTTAATTTTAGATATTTAAAAATTTTTATAAAAATTTATAAAAATTATATTTTGATAATATTTCATATAATAAATTTAATAATATATTTTTTATACTAAACAAAAATCAAATGGATAGAAAAAAAAAATACATTATAAATTTTGTATATTATATTTAACGATCTAGATTTAATATATTTATAATACATTTTTAACTATCCATTTGATTTTTGTTTAGTATAAAAAATATATCATTAGATTAATTATATAAAATACTATCAAATTATAATTTTTATAAATAAAAATTTATAAATACCTAAAATTAGATACATAAAAAATTATTATGTAAAATACACCGCAGCCCCTGAACCCCAAATAATAATAAACTCTAAGCACAAAAATATTAAAAATACACAAAAAAATAAGACATAAATATAAACATATTTTCATATATAAATAAACAGTAGACTCAACTATGGATAATCAATAAATGGTAGCTCTATTTCACCTTATCATTTCTTTTCTTTCCTTATCTGAATAAAGAATACAAGCAGCTGCTATGGCAGCCATTGCTGCTCATACAATCCTTGCAGCCTCTCCATCATCTCTTCCTCTTCTCTCTGCAATCCCAAAACCTAATCTTTCCCATTCCTCATTCCACGGTGTCTCTCTCAAGCTCCCTCGCCAATCGCTACCTCTCTCTCTCACCGCCGCCGCCGCCGCCCCCTCCCCCAAGAAGCATTTTGCTGTCGTCGCTGCTACCAAGAAAGCCGTCGCTGTCTTCAAGGGTACTTCCGATGTTGAAGGCGTTGTTACTTTTACCCAAGAAGACGATGGTCTGCTCTATCTGTTCTCTCTCTCGTATCTATATAATTTATTTTTAATATATTGCTATAATTTTGTTTTACATTCTTTGTTTGTCTGATGAGAATATGAGAGAAAAGAATGAGTGGGTGAACTTGGTCTTCTGCTTTGATTGATTTTTTTATTTTTAAAGAAATTGGAAATGGAATGTTAGAAGCTAGTTTAGAATCTGTAGACTTTCAAGAAATATAATTTCACTGTTTTGAGTTCTTTTTGATATGTTGGTTTGTGAAGTTGTTTAATGTGTTGTATTCTGAAAATTTTTGTCTCGCAAATTTTGAAATCTTAAGAATGCAATTGTTTTTTCATTGCTTCTATTTATAAGAAGCTTGAAAAACTGAGCTAAGAAGTAAGGAAGATAATCATAGTGCTTTCAGTTGAGTGGAAGTTAATGATATTTGGATGTCTAGACAGAAACATGTCCCTATTATGAAATTTTGTTGGCAAACAAATTGAGACACTCTGGTAATCTATTAATTACTTGCAATGTCCTTTCAACAGGTCCCACATCGGTGAATGTTCGAGTCACTGGCCTTATTCCAGGGCCTCATGGTTTCCACCTAGTGAGCATTTTTGGCTTTAACTTATAGTCTATGGATTTGAAATTTAATATACTTTTTCATGGGCTAATTTATCTTTCTAACCATTATCTGGTGTAGCACGAGTATGGTGACACAACAAATGGATGCATTTCGACAGGTCAGAAGTGTTTAAACTATTTGAATTTTGGTTCTTGTAATGTGAAAATTAATTATCAAGGATCCTAATGCTGGTTGTGTCATATTTATAATTTTCATTTTGATTCCAATAATAGGAGCTCATTTTAATCCTAACAACATGACACATGGTGCTCCTGAGGATGATGTCTGTCATGCGGATGACCTGGGAAACATAATTGCTAATGCTGATGGTAATACCTTTCTGAATTTCGATTTGGTTTTTGTTTACTTACTTGAACTAATTAATATGTCACTATTTGATATTTGGTAATACAGGGATGGCTGAAGCAACAATTGTGGATAACCAGGTAATCTTTGTGAATTGAAACCTCAGTTTATTTTTTTGGGTCGAGTGTTTGTAAGTTTCCTGCTCTCTTCCAACAAAATAAAAAACCTTTTTGGTCTGGGGTTAATGCTGCTCTGGGCGTGGTTTATGTTCTTCATTCAGACTTCATGTCTTTAGTATTATGCAATTGCTAAGTTTGGGAGTTTTGATGGAAAATATGCAGATACCATTGAGTGGTCCTAACGCGGTGGTTGGAAGAGCATTTGTTGTCCACGAACTTGAAGATGACCTTGGAAACGGTAATTTCATTTTTTTTGATATGTGGTATTCATTGCAGTAGTAGGGTGGTAGGCACCCATTTGACCATGTAGGTTTCCTGCACACTGATGATATTGTACCTCTTGAAATATCTTATATTCAATATTTTAAATTTAGCTTACATTTTTTTTACTTGCACTTGTTTAGAAACTTATTTATGATTCCGGTGTAGCTTTATGTTAATTACAACTTAAACAGGAATTATTTGTTGTTGGGGGAAGAGGGATGTGGGACATGGAGATGAAAGTAACTTTTAAATGTTCATGAACATGCTATTTCACTATCATATAACTGTAGTAGTATGAAAATAAAGGCATTTCTTAAGTAATAGAAGCTCATGCTCGGAATGGTATCTTATTCCTAGATTGTCAGAACATTCTCTTTATAAATGTGGTTTTAATCACTTCATTTCAATGGCCAGTGCAATTTTTTTTGTCTTAACGTCTTTCTCCTTCATATTTGTAATCTGTAGGCGGGCTTGAACTTAGTTTGACCACTGGCAATGCTGGCGGAAGATTGGCTTGTGGTAAGTTAAAGAATAGATGCTTCTTTTCTATATAGACACATTTCTAACTTTTTGCACATTGAGTTGCTGGATGGCCATCATTTAACTGATTTTTTTCCTTCATTAAATCTCATGAGCAAGAAGCGTATACAGAGCTTTCTAATTAAATTCTTTGAATGTGCCGATTTCCATGGATGCAGTCCTGAAAATCATGATCATAACACTTTTAGCTTTGTGTCTGTTTGGGTGCTTGTGCCTATGTGTGAATGTGATATTTGTTGTTTGTGATTGTGTACATGCCTGCTGTGCACATGTGCAGACATAATGTGAGCACGTAATGAATAATCTCTTTATTATTTGGATGGCAGTTGCTGCAGTTCCCAAAAAACGGACTTCTATATCCAAAAAGCGTATTCGTAAAAATATTTGGAAAAGAAAAGGATATTGGGCAGCGTTGAAAGCCTTTTCATTAGCGAAATCTCTTTATTCTGGTAAATCTAAAAGTTTTTTGTCTGACAATTTGAAAAAGGAGTAAGATGCTATTAGTCCGAATTGATGCAATGTTGGGGCTTCAAAAAATAATCAACAGACTATGGAAGGTATTTCAAGGTGGAAGTAGGGGAGGGAAATGTGAGAACTTAGAAATCTGATGTTTTGATAGAGAAAGGGATCCAGAATAGGATGATATATTCATGTATTATAGAAGACAAATGCAGGATTTTTCGGTAGGATGATAAACACTCGTCACGTTTTGTCATAGTTCTTCAGATCCTTTTAGAGGAGCATCTTGAACCAAGCGAATGTTATTCTTATCATGGTTTTGCACTTCTGTTTTAATTTGATAATGACAAGACATTTTTAAATGTTTGTTAAATTATGTGCTTATATCAACAATATCATATGGCCATCTAATGACGTCAGCATGATTGTTTGATCTCTTCTGTGAGGTTTTCAAAATTTGCAGCAAGTTGATGTTGGCTAATGCTTAAACTGAAACTAATAAGTGTTGCTTTTATAACAATTGAGAATTATCTTAATGCTTAATGTCCACCCTTTAGAATCTGTAGACTCAATAAAGTGATGATAATTTGTCAAACATTGAACTAGAAGTTTGGAATAGTTATTTGAAGCAAATAAGGGTGGCACTAATGTTGAAAGTGGCAATGCATTCAAGAGTAAAGAACTGATCTTTTGGATTATTATATGGTTGTGTAATTTTTTTTTTTTTTGAGGAAAATATGGTTGGGTAAATTTAGAAAACCTACATTAGTAATATTTTATATAATGTTCTTGATTTCAGAAAATGTGTTATAGCACTGTCCTATTGATGCCATATGCATAATATCCTCAGAACTAGATGGCAAATAGAGTGAAAAAGTCTGGTTAAAATCTTGAGTGATGCAGTTATTTTTAGGGTTAATTGCAAAATACCCCTTGAGGTTTGCTCTAATATACATTCTGTTCTTTACTGTTTCCAGAATAGCATTTTTAGACCCTAGGGTTTTCTAATAACTCAACACTTAATCCTTATAAAATTATTAACTTTTCACCATATTTTGGTCCCTGATGTTTAAATTAGATTGCATTTTAGTCTTTAAAAATTTAAAATCAGTTGCACTTTAATCCCTAAATTATTAAAGTTTAGAACGTTAGTCCCTTGCAATCTCCCAAAATCTTGTATTTTTTTTTTTGTTGATTGTAGTATAGGGACTAAAATTGCTAATTTTGAGTAGTAGTAACCAAATTGTCTATTAATGCATGTCTCATGGCTTTTTATCAATTAACCCCTTATTTTATACTCTCAAAGTTTAGATGGAATCTCTTTTACTATATTGTGGGAGCTTCTTAGTTATTTTTACTAATATGGTCAATACCCTGGGAAATAAATAGATAAATATTGTTCATTCTTTAAAAAAATATTTTGGGTGATCTCTTTAATTCTTAATTTCATTATATAAATATATAAATGGTTGTTAAAGCTTGTGGTAGGAACATTAATGTATGTGTTTGTGTAATCTTATACAATGCCAATTACTTATATATCTATCTATCTGTTAAAAATAAAAAAGTCTATATATGTACAAAGTCATTTGCACATGCCTTTCAGATCTATATTGGCTTCTTATGCATACTGTTGGAGTAGCTTGACCCCTTCCCAGCTGTTATCCTTTCCAATTTGCCTTTTCTCTTCTGTCTTCTTGCCCCCTTAATCCATAAAATAAAAAGATAAAGAAAAAGAAAAATCAATGTCTCTAAATTGGGATATGCTAATGGAGAAATAAGAAAGAAGCGATGACAAAAAAAAAACTCGAATACAAGGGTTGTATACAATATTGTTTCTCATTGCAAATTGAGAATTCAATGTTAGTTCAGATTTGTTGATGGAATATAATAAACATAATGAGAGAGGAGAAAAAAAAAACCTTCCATTCGCAGGTTGTATAGAAGGGTTTTCTTTTTAATTGCAGATTGTGAATTCAGTATAAGGATCGTAGAAGTTACTGTAAAGGAGCCGGAAAGTGTGGCGGAAGGAATAGGATTCATCATTTCATCTTTTTCTTTTCTCTTTTCAATGCAATACGTGATCAAAATGTTTTATATGGACTGCACGTCTTCAAAATAGTATATCTATGTGTTTTCATTTCATGTGTGCATAACATCATAGGGTTATTGATGATGTGATTTTATAACTGTTTTTTGGACAACCATTTGAAGTGTCTCAGCTGGAATGATAGAATCGCCAATATGTTGGATGTGTTGCTATCAATTGACATGCTTGATGTGAAAAATATTAGCATGAAACATTAACCATAGTCTATCTGTCCATAAATAGGTTTTTGGTGTAGGAATCCATTTGGTCGTTGTATCCTTCATTCAATCCACTACTAGAATTTACTTAATTAATGTATTGATGATGTTCTTTTTTATCCAAACTGTGGTAGAAATTTGTTATGGATGTATCAACTGAATGATGATAATCAATAAGAGTAAGAGTTGGAGATCGATGACTTGGCTGTTTTATTAGCCAATGGATCAAGAGTTACGAATTAGTAACAATTTGTTAATCAAGTTAGTATTCTGTTATGAGATTGTTAGCATTAGTTGTAATTACCTTGCTAAGTTGTCAATAAGTAGCTACAGATCGGAGCTATAGATTGGATATAAATAAATGTCAGTTAAGAACAAGGAACACGTGTATTCAATTGATAATCAATATTCTTCTTTTGATCTCTCTCTCAATTCTTCTCTCATTCTCTTCTCGTCTATTGTTCCTTCATATTCTCTAATCAAGCTACTGTAAACTACTAGTTATGGAATCAACCCATAACAATATGGTATCAGAGCAGCAATCAGTTGCTGAGGTTATAATTGTAACTTTGAGGAAACAAAAAATTAAGATTACCAACACAGACAAAATTCAAGTTTTGGAGGAGCAAGTACAGATGTTTGATCTCAAAATGGAGGAGCTCAAGGGATCAATTCATTCAACAACCAAAGCAAACATGAAAATACATGCTTCTATCAACGAATTGAAGAATGCCCAAATTGAGAGCCAAAATTCTCATGAGGAACTGAAAATAAAAGTTTTAGAGCAAATGACTCAATTAATGGAATCCATGAAGATGTTACAGAAAGGAAAGGCTTCTGTAGAAGAATTGAGCAAAGAAGAGTTAGTTAACGAAAGAGGCAAGTCACCATCCATCATAAGTACTTCTCGAACTATTACTCAGAATCAGGTACAACTTAATCATTCTAGTTCTCACGTACATATTGAGCAATATACAAATGCTAACATTGTGAACTTGAGTACAGGAAAGGGCTTTTACCTATACCTAAAAATAAAGAATCTGGTGAGTGTAATCATATACATCACAACAATAGAGGGCCTAATACTCATTGGAATGGGAATTGGATCAAGTTGGATCCACCATATTTTGATGGCACTAACCTTAGAAATTGGGTAAGAAAATGCCAGAAATACTTTAGAATATACAACATACTAGAAGAACAAAAGGTGGAATTGGCAACAATATTTTTTTACTCCAAGTCAGATAATTAGTTGCAAGATTGGCAATGTCAGCAACAAAGGGTAATTACTTGGGATTACTTTGCTGATGAAGTCTGTAATAGACTTGGGGACCTCAACAATTCTGAAATTGTGGAGGAATTTAACAAATTATACCAAGAGTCTATTGTGACTTGTTATCAAGAAAAATTTGAAGAGTTGAAGTCTTTAATGATCAAGCACAATCCTGGTTTAACTTAACCCTATTTCATATCTAGCTTCATTAGTAGATTAAATGAGGAACTAAGCCCTATGGTTAAAATATTCCAACCTGTTACACTGTCTCAAGCCTTTGAGCAGGCTTGCTTACAGGAAAAGTGTATTGAAGCCTTACTTAAAAAACAAAAATCACAATTTAAATCTAACTTTGCCCCAACTTGTAAGCCTAGTAATGCTAGTTATAGACCACAACCTTTACCTTTTAGCCAAAGCCCTACACCAAGTCAAACTCCATTTACTAATCCTAGACCACCAGACACATTCAAACCTCCTTCTAATCAATCTACCTTAATTGATCAATTTAAACCAAAACCATCTATTAATGCTTCTGAGTTTAGGAGGCAACCAGGTCAGTGTTTTAACTACGGGGATAGGTATTATCCAGGGCATGTGTGTAAAAATAAGCAATTATTGACAATTGAAGGTACATCTGAATTTTTACCTATGGAGGAGAAAGAAGTTTTGTCTGCAAATGAAGAAGAACATCCAGAGGGGGAGATTTCTTTGCATGCCCTTGATGGTAGTTCATCTACTAACACTCTTAGGATTCAGGGTATTATGGGTAGCAAATCAGTGGTTATTTTAGTAGATACAATCAGTACACATAGTTTTTTGGATACCAAAATAGCTAAGGAGGTACATGTCAAATCTGTCAGAGCTTTTACTTTGTCTATCACTGTGGTAAATGGTCACAGAATGGCCAGCAAGGCTAAATATCCAAATTTTCAGTGGGAAATGCAAGGCTATGTGTTTCATTTTAAAATTAGGTTACTGGAGCTAGGAGGCTATGACATAGTGCTTGGTGTAGATTAGATGAAGCAGTATAGTCCATTGGTTTTTTATTTTATCAATCCTTCTTTGTCTTTTATGAAAGAGGGTACTTAGATCACACTTAAAGGTATAATGGAGCAGGGTATCTTAAGGATAATGACTGGGAAACAATTGAAATATTGGATTAAAAGAAGATGGACTCATTTTGCTGGGCAACTATTTTCCATAGGATATAGTCCATCAATATCTTCCATACTTCCAAACTCTATTTTTCACCAACAGTCCTTACAAAACCTACTGTCTTTATATGCTTTTATTTTCCAAGAACCATAATCACTCCATCCTTTTTTACCTCAAGACCACACTATTCCTTTAAAACCAAAATCCAAACCATTCCACATAAGGCCCTACAGATATCACCATTTTCAAAAGAATGAAATAGAGACTCGGGTGACTAAAATGCTCAAAAGCTTTATTATTCAACCTAGCCATTCACCATTTGCCTCTCCTGTTTTGCTTGTTAAAAAAAAGATAGGACATGGCGGTTTTGTATTGATTACATAGCACTTAATGCCATGACTGTCAAGGATAAATTTCCAATACCAATTGTGGAAGATATCTTGGATGTGTTAAATGGAGCAAGATTCTTCTCTAAGATAGATCTTAGAGCTGGATATCACAAAATCATAATGGCTCCTCAAGACGTGTACAAAACAACTTTCAAGACTCACCATGGTCATTTTGAGTTTAAAGTAATGCCCTTTGGGCTTACTAATGCTCCAGCCACATTTCAGTCTTTGATGAATGCTATTTTTGGTCCTTATTTGAGAAAGTTTATACTGGTGTTCTTTGACGATATACTTATTTACAGTCTTACATGGGAGTCCTACCTCACACACTTGGAGATTGTGTTTCAATTGCTAGCTGAAAATACTTTGTATGCAAAACAGTCTAAGTGTTCATTTGCTCAGTCATAAGTAGAATACTCAGGACATATAATTACAACAGATGGTGTTCAAACAGATCCATCAAAGTACAAGCAATGCTCAGTTGACCTCAACTAGCTACAGTAAAAGCACTTAGGTCATTTTTGGGACTCAAAGGCTATTATAGAAAGTTCATTAAAGGATTATAGCATTGTGAGCAGACCTCTAACTAAGATGCTTAAGAAAGAGGGGTTTCATTAGTCTACTGAGGCTCTCCAAGCTTTTCACACTTTGAAACAGCTCATAGCTATTGCTTCTGTGTTGGCTATGCCAGATTTTTCTCAACCATTTACCTTCGAAACAAATGCATCCATTAGAGGTACTGGAGCAATGCTTATGCAACAAGGTAAACCAATTACCTTCATCAGTAAGGGTCTCAGTATCCAAAATCAAGCATTATCAGTCTATAAAGAGTTATTAGCTATAATATTTGTTATCACCAAGTGGAGATACTACTTGGAACATATACATTTCATAATAAAAATAGATCATGAAAACATCAAACATTTGTTGCAGCATAAACTTACTTCCTATGTGCAGCAGAAGGGTATAGTCAAGTTGCTAGGTTTGGACTACATCATTCAATACAAAAAAGGTTCTGAAAACAAGGTTGTTGATGCCTTGTCCAGGAGCATTACTACTGAAAGTGAGTTGTTGGCCATTTCTGCTCATTCTTCAACATTTGTCACTATTTATATGTGGCTTAAGAAGGTCTCTTCTAGTTACACTCTTGATGAACATGCTCAAGCTCTCATAGATACTCTTAGTGGATCCTCAAGCTAAACAACACTTTACATATTCACAAGGTCTCTTGAAATACAAAAACAGATTGTATATTGATTGTGAATTACAGTTAAAACAAAAACTTATTCAAGTTGCTCACAATTCATCATTTGGTGGGCATTCTGGGATAAAAGGGACCTATGAAAGGCTTCGACAACATTTCTATTGGCCTGCAATGAAGAATGAAGTAGAGACTTGGATTAGAACTTGTGACATTTGCCAAAAATGTAAAAGTGAGTAAGTTCCTTACCCTGGCTTACTTCAACCCCTTTTTATACCTACTTAAGCTTGGACTAATATTTCCATGGACTTTATTGAGAAATTATCCAAATCAAACCACAAAGACACTATTTTAGTAGTGGTGGATAGATTCACTAAATATGCACATTTTCTTCATCTTTTACACCCATTTACAGCCACCATAGTAGCCCACCTTTACTTAGACATCATCTACAAACTCCATGGCTTGCCTTATACTATAGTCTCTAATAGATGTGAGGTCTTGCTTGAGTACCGCTTGCGGTCTACTAAATGGAATCGAAAATGCTCATTTGGGTGATTTCTCACGGATTGAGACGACCCTAGTGCCTTTTATTTGAAAATAATTTTGAGTTTTGAAGTCGCTATCTTAAGTTATTTTTGTTGAGAAAATTTAAGGTAAAAAACATATTTTGACTCCAATTTTATCTCAAATAAAAAAGTGCATTAGTCTTTAAAACCGAAGAGGATTCGGGGACTAGGTTTTCAGTTGAACTTAGCTTCTAATTTTAACCTTGATTTAAAATATTTTGATGAACAATTTAAAGAATGACTTATATAAATAAAATGACATATAAGATGAATACATAAAGAAATAAAGCAATAAAAGAGAGCGATAAAGTAAATTATTACAATTCAAAAACCCAAAATAGGGGATATCAACTCTAGTCCTTATAGGTTCTAGGTTGATCACACATTCCCCAAATATCTAAGCTAAAATACAGAAAAATATATCTGATGTACAAAATTAGAATCGAATAAACAAAGTAAAAGGAAAAGATGATTTTTTTTAACATTATTAGATTTAAAGCTTTTATACAGCTTGCCTGCGTATCCCGTTGAATGGAAATCAAAACCCACGCAGTTCTTCCTTCTTGCTAATGAGGGTTGATTTTATGCCCAATTTATCATGTTTTGGTTCTTTATTTTGATTCTCTATCAAACTAAAGAAAAATAGAAGATGAGTTGTTTATTTTGATGCTTTATCAAAATAAGAAAAGAAGAAGAAGTTTATGAGTTGATACCTTTTGTCTTGATCTTTGGGGAGGCGGCGGACGGAGTGCTCTTTAGGATCGGAGTTCCACCTTGAATCAATCGAAGCATGGGGAGATGGTCTAACTGCCTTTTACCTGACAATTCAAAAAGAAAAGAAAACAAACAGACATAGTGACTTTATGTTAGATTAATTTTGAGACTCCACACGCCTCAGATTTGGTCATTCTTTAGCTTAAAGAGAAACTAAAGAAAATGGGTTCCACAGGCCTTAAAAAGTTATTCTTTAAACTAAAAGAGAGCCAAAGAAATAATAAAAATAGGTATATAAGGGAGAAGAAAAGAAATCTAAGAAGGAAAATTCAACTTCAGAGATGTCGGGGCCTGGAACTAGGTTGAGGGGGGTCAAGAATTTATAGTAGAAGCTTGGAGGGTCAAATCCCATCATCTTTCAATGTGGGATTTGGGAAAAAATAGGTTCAGAAAAGAGCTGTCACGGGCAAGGGAAGCTTATGCCACCGGAGGGGGGCTGGCGGCGCCACCAGGGCTTTTGGTGGCATAGAGTGTAAAGGAGGGCGACAGGCTAGGAAAGGAACCATGTTGTCACCCTCGATGAAGGGGGACACCGCCCAAGGGAGGTGGCGGCACTGCCCAAGGGGGGTGGCGGCATCGCCCCCTAAGGAGGGCGACAATGCCTCCCCTTCAGGGTGGCAGCAAAGGCCCAGACATGTCCTGATGCTTTCTAAGTCCGTTTGTGAATGGTTTAGGCTCTGGTTAGTGCTATTCGGCTTGGCACAAGTCCGAAGGGTGTAAAAAATCAATGTTCACAATAGAGACAAACTTTTCACAAGTTTATTTTGGCAGAAACTCTTCAAGAGTTTAGGTGTGAATCTCCACCATAGCACTGCATACCACCCTCAATCTGATGGATAGATAGAGAGGGTTAACAGATGCTTGGAAACATATTTGAGATGTATGTCCTTTCAAAAGCCAACTGCCTGGTTTAAATGGTTAGCCTTAGCAGAGTGGTGATAATACTACTTTCACAACAGTTTGGGGCTTACACCATTTCAAGCCTTATATGGCTATGAACCTCCTCACTTTCATTCTGTTGTAGACCACATATCACGTATAGAATCTGTCACTCTATTATTGCAAGAAAGAGAGCACCTTATACAGTTACTCAGGCATAATTTGTAGGCAGCCCAATAGAAAATGAAGCAGAATGCTGATAAGGACAAAATTGATAGAGCTTTTGATGTGAGGGATTCGATGAAAAAAAAATATCCAAATCGCATATCAAATCAAATTTTTTATTTATTTTATTTTTTTTAAATAAAATCAAATAAATTATAAAATTATTAATTTCAATTTTATTTAATTAGTTTGATCAATTCGGTTAATTTGACTTCCACCCTCTATTATCTAGCATGGTATTAAAGTGAAAGTTGACATATTTAACAAAAAATTGAAAAATGAAAATCTTGAATCATATATAATACGGGTTTGTGGGTTGATATTGACCGACATTTCTCAAAATATCATACTCTACAAAAATATAAAAAATCAATAGAAATTAATCTTGCAGCTTTTGAAATACCCTATGATATAACATTAATTATAAGGATGGAGGGTCACCAAAAAAAATTATTAATTTATAGTAAAATTTTCATTTAATTTATTTAAATTTAATTTTTATATAGAAAATTTTTCTCGGCTCATCCATATTAATTTTTTGACCTGATTTCTAAATAATTATATAATTTTTTTTTTCAAAAAAAAAATATCAATATATTTTTATTTTCAAGCAATATTATCAAAGTGCCTTTTCTTCTCTCTTATTCATAGATCTTTTGACATTAATAATCTCACCATTTTTAATTCTCCACCTTATAATAGTTGTCTTGCAATCTAAGGTTGGTCAGTATGTAATATTAATCTACACACTAATTAATTTGACAATTAGGTTAATAATAATAATAATAATATCTACATTTATATATGGCTTAGTCAATTAATGAGTAATAGCCTTATGGCCCCCAAAAGCCTAAGAAATCTATGACTTGATTAAGCTAGATATTTTCATTTTTCCCTACTTTAAAGTTGAAAATGTATTATATATCATATGAATCACTGAATTTTAATTTTAAGTTATTAACTTCATGTAACACATGCATGATATGCTTGTATAGTAATTTTTACAAGAATAATTGTTTGATTTATTTATATATATCATAAATATATCTGGTGGTGTATATGTTTTACATATAGTAATTTAAAAAAAAAAATTATGATGTAATTATGTATAATTTAAATATATTAAAAAATTTAATATTAATGTCAGTACAATAATTTTTTTTTTTAAACAAGTACAATAAAAAATTTTAAATCTTAAAAATGAAACAAATTCCTACCTTTGCCACTATGGTGTCTAATCAAGAACAATGATGATTTATTGTTTCATAATAAAGTGTGTGTTTGATATTGAATTTAAAATATTTTTATTTTTAAAAGAGTTTAAGAAATCACAATTTTGGAGAAGTTAGATTTTATAATTTTTTTGAAAATTTTAATTTATCAAAAGCAATTAAAATTATTTTTAAAAAATAAAAAATAATTTAAACCACAATTTTAGAACTTCAAACACATACAAAGTAGTGAAGTAAGATGGTAATTAATATTTTGTTAATGAAACACATTACAATGGGCAGTGTTGATTATGCCATCATTCTAATTAATTAGATTAGCCAACAAACTATACTTTCTTTGCTTCAACAAGCAATCTCTCATCTCCCTTGCTCATGCAATTGGTTCATTCTCTTTAATAAAATTTTCTTTGCTTATTAATTAATTTTCTTCTTTTTTTTTAGAAAAACTCTCATTCATTGCATTTCAGTTAATTTTTATTATAAAATTAATAGTATAGAAGTCGTTTTTAAAATTATAAAATTGCAAGTTTTAATATTTAAGTCAAATAAATTTTAAAAATTATTAAATTATTAATATGTGATAGGTTAATTTATTATTATTATTATTATTTAGATGCATATATTTTCTACATTATAAGTTCAAGAGATGAGAAGTGTAACAGAAATAAACCATAAATTAATATCATTTTGGCCTTTTATTCTTTCTACCACAAAAATACTATAATTAAACAATATAAAGTAATAGAGTAGTAAAGTGAGTGAAAGAGTAATGTAAACTTAAGGGAGTTGGAGTTGGCACAAAGTCATTGTCAGTTTTGTCTTTGAAAGGTGGGGTTTGATAGCCATAACCTCCTTTGTCTTCAATTTTTTTTTTCTATGGGTGTGAATGTGAGTGAATTAGTTACAACTTCTAAAGTAGTGGTTCTGCAACACATCACTGATAGTAAAGAATTCACTTATACCACTGCTATTAGAATATCCCTCCACCCACCCACCTTGGAACTGATGTAAAAATTTTAAGAGCAGACACTAAAAATAAATATAAAAATTTTAATAAATAATATTATAATAATAAAATAAATTTATTAAAAAATAAAATAATAAAAACATTAAACATCTACTTTAATTAGAAATATAATTAAAAATTATTATAATATCATTGAAAAGGAAATTAAAAAATAAAGAAAAAAATAAAGAAAAATGAGAAAAAAAATGAATGAAAAAAAAAAGATAATAAGATTATATAATATTCTATCAGAGATTAAATAATTAATTTTTTAAAATAAAAAAATTATTTTATTAATTTTATCAAATTTCATTATATAAATATTAATTTATTTTAAAAAAATTTCAAAAATTAAGAAGTGATGTGTGATCTTACCTCACCTAGATACATCTATGCACCTACCTATACCATTAGTGTATAGAACTATACATTTTGAGTTATGACACTCACTAATTAATTCTCTGTTGGGAGTTGAGTTTTGACTTATTTTTAAGAATTGTATTTTGAATTATTTTTTATTTAATTTTTTTTAATTATAGTTTGGAAAAATTAAAAATTTTAATTTTTTCTTCAAAATTATGATTTTCAAATTCCTATAAATTAGTCTAAAGTTAGTTTACTAAAAGCATTTTAAATTAATACCAAACACACACTAAGATGTTCTTGCTAGGTTTATGTATTTATTTTCCCCCTAACTTGTTTGCTTGTAGTAGTTCAACTATTTTAAGTCATGATCCATGATGGTTTGTTAGTTTTCTTTGTGTTATCTTATTGTTCATTCTTTGGAGATACATTACAATAGTACCTCCTACTATATTATTTGAATTATTATATTTTAGCATGAGAGTTTTTTTTTTTTTTTTTTTTTTTTTTTTTTTTTTTTTTTATGGAAAGTTGTTACATATATACATATAAATTTATCTAATAAGTATTTTAAGAGTATGGTTCAAGAAATAATTTAAGTTGAATAAGATAAAATAATTAAAAATAAATATCATTATTTTATCTTATTTAATTTAAATTATTTCTTGAACAATATTTTTAAAATACTCATTAGATAAACTTATATATAGTAAATATTTCAAAATAATTATGAATTTTCAGATTTAGTTGATAATAACCAAGTATCACTATCAAAGACAGTTAGCTCACTGAAAACCAAGAGAAAAATATAAAGAAAACAAAAGTAATACTTTGTTTTGCATGTATAGAGTTAGGGGGCATTTGGATGTTCAAGAGTATCAAACAGAGTTGGTTAAAAATAGAGTTTTGTCAAATGAAATATTAAAACAGACTTATATATAACTGAATAATGCTTGGTTGTTTGGATAAAAACATGGTTTATCTGTGAGAAAATAGAATTAAGTTTTATAGAAGTGTTTGGATAAAATTACATAAAAATGTATGAAATTATTGAAAAGGGTACTAATTTTTTTTATTTCAAGCTATTTTTATAGTGCTGGACCATGTTTTTATAGGCTTTTTTTTTGCTAGACCATATTTTTCTTTTATGGTGCTGGACCATGTTCATTAGTTTTATTTTTAATTTTCATTTTTCTATATTACATATTTTAACAAGTATTATTGTTAGAACAACAAATTAGAAAAAGATAACCATAAGAAGATATTTAAATCCAAGAATATCATCTAATTATTGGTAAAATTAAGAAAGAGAAATCTCTTTAATTTCTTCAACAAAAAAAAAATGAATATACAATTGAACCAATTTTATCATTACAAGCTAACTGACACAGTGCTCTAATAATAACACACCTACCTCTCAAATCAAGAGTATCAAATTTATAGCTGAGTATGAACTCTAATCACCTGCTGGACCATATTTTTCTTTTTACTTGTAAAACAATCACTTGCTTATACATATAAATTAATATCAAAATATTTTCAATAATAATTACATCATTAAACACTTGTCTATTGTTCAGTGTTATACTTACCAAAAACAAAAACCAATTACATATATCTAAAATGGGAGAACTGGCAAATTTATATCTTCAATAATTAACATATCCAAAAAGCTAGCTTGTGTACTCATGCAAAAAAAAAGACTATCTTTTTTGGTATAATTAAAATAGTTGCTTTCAAATAAGTTATGATAAAATATTTGTTCAGCTATAAATTTGCGTCTTTCTTTCGTGTAATTATCTGAAGTGCTGGAGCGATCATTTGATGTTTGTGTCTCAAAAAATTATATTGCGAACACTGAATCAAGACCTGCAATAAATGAGTGAGGATCATATGATTCTTGTTCTGCCACGCTAAATGCAATATATTTACCTTTTTGGCGAATGTAGTTATGAATCGCCATAGTCGTCAATATGACCTGCACTTGTGTACACATTGAAAAATTTGCATGAAAGCCTTTTAAAATGAAAAACCTTGATTTTCAAACTCCAAAAGTTCTCTTGATCCCATTTCGCAATGAGGAGTGGAGATAATTAATTTTTTCCTTTACATTTTTAGGTTGGCGAGTGCACGATCCTTGATGTTGTCTAAATTCTGGCAAATGATAGTGAACATCATCACCTTTGAACGGTGCAAGATAGCCACGCTTATTAGGATATCCCGCATCGACAAGATAAAATTTCTCTACATTTTGCAAGGGATTAATTACTAAAACAGAAAACAATGAGGATAACTTGGCACCGATGTAAGACAACTAACCTCCAAGTGAATGAGGAAATCCTCAAGTTGCATCATGTATTGCATTGTAAAAGACTCTACAGTCATGTGCAAAACCTTCCCAACCCGCCATAACAAATGTAAAAAGCATGTCAAAATCACATACAACCATAATATTTTGTGTTGGATATCCCTTTCTGCCGATGTACTTAACAGATATGTCTGAAGTTACCGTTGCCTTAATACGTGTACCATCAATGGCACCAATGCAATTCTAACACAGAAAAATCAAATGCAAATTTGAATTTAACTTATAATTGCATACATTAAATCCATAAATATTAGTTACAATAAATTGTACCTTGAAATGAAATAAGGATAAAATCTTAGGTTATTTTGTATATAAGGGGGACACCTTTCATTGAAATTAGCAGCTGGTTGAATAATGATTTTAGCTATTTTAACTACTGCATGAAGGACTCTATGAAAATGGTGACTGACTGTCTCTTCAGAATGTTAGAATGCCTCTTCCATAATTCTTTTGCCAACTCCATGTGATATTATCAAAAGAAACATTCCTACAGATTCTTAGATTGTCAACTCTGGGGTAGCAGTTAACCCAAAGTGTGCTGAAAGGTCATCACAAAGCATAACAAATACATTTTTATGTATTCTAAAGTTTTCATAACATCACCTATCATGTCTATTCAATATTTTATTGATGAACATGTTACTAGTGCGCATTGATGTCCTACATGGGGTCTTATAGAATATTGTCTCAAATTGAAGCATTAAACCATACAATAATAAATTTTCTAACAGTTCATCGCATAACTTATCTTCATATGTATTTTCTGCAAGAAAAATGGCAACCTCATCAACATCTTCATCATCAGATGAAGATACAATCGACAACGGAGGTGAATACCAGCCTGCCATCTAAAGTAACAAATACCAAATCCAAAGACAACACAAACTTTATTACAACAAATAAACTTTCAAACAACATAGCAAATTTGAAAATACGAGATAACAAATAAATGTTCAAATAACACAGTAAACCTGAAAATATAAGACATCAAATAAGTGTTTAAACAATACAGCATATGTGAAAATACAAGACAAAAAATAAAGTTTTTAGGTTTATTTGGGTGGGAATAGAAATGTCTCAGTGTAGAACTTCAACAATTCCAACTTAAGTTCAGGCGTTGGTTGAAGCATAAAAGTTTGCCTTGCTTCCTTTTTCATTAGAATAGTGCATCCATACATCCATAGCCTACTTCCTATTTCCATCCCAGGAAGACCAATCATAACAACATTGCATTCCTCAATTGATAGACCAATAAGGGTATTTAGCGATGGGAATTGAAGGGTTGCTCCTGCTTGACATTACACTAAGAACATTATCGATTTGCTCCTTGAACAAACTAGCTGCAGATGTTAGTTTTTCTCTACGTTTTCTTTTTGTCAATGTTGGAGGGGTAGGAAACTGAATTTCTGCACCGCTAACAGTAACCCCTATACCCATCTACCTCACTAACACCAACCTGGTTAGCATTCATAACAGGAGCTTCATCACTGTCGCCAATATCATCAACTATTGTTGTTGACAAATAAGGTTCAATTGTTACTGGTGTGACAGCTTTGTCACCCCTTGCAATACTATCTTGAAACAAAGGATCATAATACGTGAAATATTTATCAAGAGTCTTGTTGCAATATTTTGCATATTCGGGTTTTTCTTGAAAGTAAGAAAACTAATTCATTTAAAATAAAAATTAGTAATAACTTAAAATCAGGAAATGCAAGAGTTAAAATTGATTTGGTACCTTTATCTTGCGTTCCAACCAATCATCGGAGGCTTCAAGCATTCTAGATGAAGAATTAAAGCTAATGTCAGTTTCTTTGTTCATAAGATTATTCCATATTATCCACTCCTTCTTACAAGCATCCCAATGATTTTTAAGTTGTTCCTTACTATAATTCTTCCCACTTTTTAGATTGAACTTATCGACAATCCACTTCCAACCAACCTTAGTGAAATATGTGTTAGGTTTATATCCTTCCTTTACAGCTTGCATGCAAATATCAAAAAATATCAAACTAAGTTGTTCCGTCCATTTCGCTTTCGACAAACTTAGCTATTTCTCCTTACCTATTGCTTCGCTTTGATTATGAACTTCACTTGATACCATCGCTGCCATTTTGACAAATGATTTATCATTTTTTGCCCAACCTATGACTCTTTTTCACATTCATATCCATTAAAATTTCAGAGATATTCAATAAGAATTTACCATCAAAAGCAAAAGAGAAAATCCAAGAAAAACATAGCAGATCTTTAATAAGAAATTAGCCTCAAAAGAAAAAGAAAAAACCAAAAATATATCAGATCTTTAATAAAAAATTAGCATCAAAAGAAAAAGAGAAAATCCAAGAAATAAATATTAGATCTTCACTAAGAGAGTTAAAATCAAAAGCAAAATAAAAAAACCCAAGAAAAATATGTTAACCCATACAACCAACATTTTACACAAATAACACATCAATTTTCAATAAATATAAATACATAATTCCCATTTTTTCTTCAGGGTTCATCGAAATAATATGAAATTTTTTACCTTTTCAAACAGATTGAAGACTCAAAGAAGAATCATTGTTATTGGAGAGAAGAATCGTGTTGGTAATCTGGGTTATTAATGGGTAAGGTTGCTATTCTTAACAAGCAACATATTGAAGACTGTAGAGAAAAATCGTGTAATGGATAAGAGTTGTCTTTTTCATCTTTTTATGGGGGTATATTTGTAATGAAAATATAAAATTTTTATTTAAAATAAACGGCAAACAAAAAAGCTATCATCTCCAGCTTTTTTATTTGCCCTTTTTATGGTTTTAAAATAGGGTTTAAATAGTTACATCCAAACATTTATATTTATCATTTTTTAAATAATTGTCGATCCGTGTATTACAAAACAGAGTTTTGATACTTTTTTCAGTAGAACCAAATACCTTCTTAATATAATTTATTATTTTATCCCTAATGTTAATATATGAGGTATATTTGCTTTGTTACAACTAACAATAACCAATAACATGCAATCTCATGACTTTTTTTGTGGCTAAAAAAAAAAAAAAAAAGCAACTCTCTCTCTCTCTAACAAGCTAGTGAGGTGTGTGAAGTGGAGTGAGCATTAAGTTCAATTAATGTAGTGTAGTGGCAATAAGGTTTACTCATAAAGTGATGAGTAATGAAGTGGGCAAACAAAAGATAGAAAAAAAAAAAAAATACATATACCTTTTATTTTCTTTGCTTGTGAAATCAACTACAAGTTCAATTTTGTGACTTTTGAGTAGTTATGTACCTTATGGCTATAATAATACTAAAGTATATATAATTAGACATATAGATTTTTATTTTTAATTCTTAACTTATATCATTCTATGCATAAAAAAAAATTACGAAAGCAAAAAAAAAAAAGTTGAAATTTAAATTGAAATAAATTATTATTTAGTTCTTGATATTAAATATAATTAATTAATTAAAATTATATTTTAATTAATCTTAATGATTAAATAATAATTTATTAATTAAATTAAAAAAAATTAACTAACGAACTAAATAATTGATTGAATGAAATATTACAGACTTATTAATTTAATTTGTCAAAATAAAGATTCTAATTTTCCTCTTTAAAAAAAAACTCATCATTCTTTAATTAAAAATCTTGAGAAATCAACAATATTTAGTCTAATAATTTACAATTATTAAAGGAATTTTTAATATTACTCCTTATTTGGAAAAAAAAATTTATTTCAAAATAATTAATATATCATTTTAGAAGTTTATGAAGGTATTTATTATTTTTTTTCTAATTTTATTCTCCTTTTATTTGTTTTATTAAATTATTTGTATTAATTATTTTTCAACAATTCTACAAATCAAAAAATAATATTTTAAATTTCGTGTTAAAATTATGTGTTAAAATTTTAAACGATAATTATTGTGGAACCAAGAAAGTATTTCATTGTTGATTTTCGATTTTTTTTTTATGCTAGAAGTTTGTATTTTGAAAAATGAGTTGATAAAATATACAAAGATTACTTCTTTTTTTTTTTTTTTTTTTTTTTTGTGTTGTCTTATTTTTTGAACACCAAATAATAATAAAAATAAATACTATATTTCAATAATAATCATACCTAGCAAGCCTTGATTATAAATCACTAGACAAATTTCAAGAAACTCAAAGCTCAAAAAAAGGGGTTTCTTTATTTCATTTATATATTATAAGTAAAAGAAAAAAATAATTAAATATTAATATACCTTATTTATTCTAAGAGTTGCAAACCCAATACTGTGGCTTTAACTAATCTGAAATTAATCATTTTAAGTCACTAACAAAATACCTGTCCTATACTTGTAAGGTAAACATACCCTTCTTAACTGAAATCCCCAACTTGACACACACACACACACACACACACACACACACACATATATAATAAAATAGTTACTTATTAATCAATGTCCCTTTCTTTTCTTGCTGGCTGCCTTAAGCACTTGGTGCTCCTTTCTCTATGCTCTATGCCCACAAGCTTTACATGAGAGAGACATAATTATAACTAAGCCTAATGACAAAAAAGAAAAAGAAAACAAAAACTATTTTTTTTTTGAAAAATTGCAATTATTATTTGATTAAAATGGAAATGAAAATTAGTCTTATGGTAACTTATTATTAAAATCAACTTTGCCATAACGTTTTATTAATCTCTTATGATCAATTATAAAATATTATGGGTATAATTTTAATTACATGGATGCAACTGCAACTAAAATTTGAATTTAGAGTAAAATATTTTTTTCTTTAAATATTGAAAAATAGAGATTCAAATATGAATTTATTAATATGGTTAAAAAATATATTATTATTAAGTTATGTACGTGAATATGAGTCTATTAATTTATTTAAAAAAAATGATATAATTATAATTTTTAAAAAAAAATTAGATTTTTTTTAATTATCAGGCTTTATTTATAAAAAGGTTAATACATCCCTGTATTTTGACTGATTGTATTAAAAGTCTATATTTTTAAAATTATATCAAAATTTTCATACATTTTAATTTTTTTAAAATTTAAGATTTTTCTATTATAAAATTCGTTAAATCTATGTAAAATGATCATAATATTTTCACTTAAACAATATCACTCTCGATCATATTAAAATTTTTATCTTTACCATCATCATACCACCACCACACCACCACCACCATCACCATCACCATCAAATTTAATATTATACAATATAAATTAATTAAACCCAAAATCAATCAATTGAAAAATTTCCAACCCAAAAATTTCAATAAAAAAGAAAAAGAAAAATTGGAACTGAGTCGGTGGAGTCTTGAGCTGGAACTCAGGACCTTGTCCTCCACACCAATAGAAGTAAATTGTTTTGGGTTCTAATGGACCAATGACAGTGTATAAAATAGATAACTATAAGATGTGCTCTCCCCTTTTGATATACCACCATATCTTCCAGGTGAAGTTCCATATTCAACAATTAATGGAGAAGATTTATCATCAGTGACCCATGAAAATCGAATGTGTTCGTCTCCAACCAAAGAAATGTGCACCTGAAGTAGACATTTATAACAGGAAAGCATTTCAAACCAAGAGGCATTAATGGCATTGATGATCCATCAAAATTTTTACAGTTTATACAATAATCAAATATGTCAGAAACCACCTCCTCCAGTAATTTTTACACACAATAATCCAAACTTCAAACTGGAGACAAATAAATCAAATCCCAATTAATAAATATAATCATTAAGATCTAATTTGGGACAGCTTATGAAAATAACTTTTTATATAGGAAAAAGTTCTATTCCTAAAAGTGATACTTCCAAAAACAATTAACTGTATGTTTGTGTTTGATAAAATACAATATAAAAACTGTTTATAAACTAATAAAGATATTTTTGTCCACTAATTTTTTAAAATTAACTACGCTTTTAATTTAAAATTCAGCTATTTTGAAAAGGTTCAATTTCTAATTTATTTAAATAGTTAAATTTTAGCTATCCAGATAATTGCTTTTATTAATTTTGATATTTACCAAACATTATAAATTGAACCAAAATCAGTTTCTCATAAAAAAAAAAAAAATACTTTTTCTTTTCCATAAGAAGTGCCAAACAGGCAATAAGTTACAGCTCCATTATTGTACAATCGCTTACTATGAGGGGAAATACAGCCCTTGGACTTCCCTCTTACACTGCCCCCGTCACATTTGCCGCACTTTCCCTCCTTACTACCTGAATCATTGCCATCTTCATAGCCGCGAACGCCAATCTGCCACCACCGGGTGTCATCGGTAGCGATGCAACTTGCCATTAAGTTTTCTGATATAAACAGTAACATGGATAAATCGTTTATGTCATCTTTAATATGCATTTAAATTGGTGGCTTGTAAAACCTGGATGAAGCTCACAGCAGTCCTGGAATCTTTATTTTGATGGTAAACTGCAAATTCCAGATCTTAGTTTGCCAAATTGCAAATTGTTTTTTTGAATTTTGTTTTTTTTGAATTTATTTGTTAGAATTTTTACTTTGAATATTTTTTTTTAAAGATGGGTTAGAAGAAAATGGGGTTGGTAAATAAGATGGGATATTTTAGGTATTTTAACAAATAATTTAAGTAAAAATTGATTTTTCATCATTTGATTAACGGAAAAGATAAAAAAAATGACGTAAATATATCATAATTTAACGAAATTAAAATATAGAGATTTTTTAATATAATTTTAAAAATATAGAGACTTTTTAATATAATTTATTAAAATATAGAGATCTTATAGTAATTATATATATATAAAGAAAGAAAGAAAGAAAGAAAAGAGTTAGGGGTTTGCTTAAAAGTAGCTGAATCTGAAAAATAGCGTTGAGATAGCAAGGGAAGTTTGATACTTTACTTTAGCAAGAGTTGAAGTGATTGAGGCTATGGCATGCTTTTAACGTGCAATATTAGCCTTTGCTTTTAATGGCTTTGTGTTTATTCGTGACTTTGGTTCCATATTTTCCTTATTAATATCTCCTAACTCTTAAAAATAGAGTATTCTATTTTTGGGCCTTTTTTCAGTTCCTATGTCTCTCTCTCTACTTAACCAAATCCTCACATAAAAAGAAAAAAAAAAAAAAAAAAACCCATAACTTAATTTGATTAGTCAACTTGATTAATTAGTTTTTCCATATTAACACAGACAATTTAATTAATCTCAATTCAGTTTTTAAACATCAATTTCTTTAAAAATATATATATATAATTTCAATTTTTAACTTAATAATATTAGGGTACGGAATTTAAATCTCAAATAATTAAAGTCAATTAATTAAAATATAAACTCGTATATACTTTGTATCCTATTATTAAAATATATATTACAATTCGGATTGTCTTGCACACTTTGATTTTAAATTTAATATATGTATTCATTATTTTTGAAAACCCTTGAGAGATTATTCATCTTCTTCTTTATAATATACGTGATATCTCTTATTATAAAATGTGTTTCATATAAATTTATTTAACTTTTTTTTTATATCGAAAAAATATTATTAGAATATATATATAAATGAATAGTATATATGAAGTATTACCAAGTAAATTAACTATTAGGATTAATAAACGCCACAAAAGTTATGTTCATGTGATTAAAGATTCATGCTTTTGATTGAAGAGCATCTCATATTAATTTTAAGTGACGTTACATGCAAAAGTTTTTCTTGTTTGTAACACTTCCCAGGTTGTAAACGCAAGGAGAAAATTGTACTATTTCTTGTAAATATGTACATAAAAAAATAGAACTAATTTTTCATGGTAACTATTCACTTGGGGAGGCTTTTGACTAACAAAAAATAACTTCATTAAGCTATAATAATTTCTTATTTCTTTCACAATTTTATTTTATTAATACACAAATAAATAATAAAAATATAAATATAACAACATCAACAACTACTTATAGCTACTTGTGGTGACCATTCACTATTTATAACACACCCCACTATCCCCACCAATTTGCTTCCCTAATTACTCTCTCATTTCTTTTCTTTTCTTTTTTTCAGTTCTCTATTCTCTTATCACTCTCTTCTTTGTTAGTTCACTTGTATATTTCCTATTTCTTCTTCTTCTTTCTTTCTTTTCTTTTCTTTTTTTTTTTTTTTTTTTTTTTTGGATGGATATGGAAGCTCAAGAAGAAATATTCATGGGGTCTAATAATATTAGACATCAAATCAACAAAGGCAAGCGAACCAAGCGCCAGAGATCATCTTCGCCACAACATAAGGCAGCAGCCACCGTGACCTCTGGCTCATCTAGCGGTTGTGATGATGACAGGTACTGGGGTTCCCTTTCAACTTCGTCGCCTACAGTAAGTTGTAGTGACGAGGTTTGTCAGAGTACAGAAGAAGAAGAAAAAGATATGGCTAATTGTTTAATTTTATTAGCTCAAGGTAACGGTCCAATAATAAAACAGACACAACAAGAAGATCAAAAAGAAGAGGAAGAAAAGAAATTTGGTTCAAGAAAATTCATGAGTAGTGTACTTACTGCTACTACTTCTACAACAACAACAACAAACAAGGCTGGTTTCTATGTTTATGAGTGTAAAACTTGTAACCGTAGTTTCCCTTCTTTTCAAGCATTAGGTGGTCATAGAGCAAGTCATAAAAAGCCTAAAGCCACCTTTATTGAAGAGAAAAAACCACCTCCTCCTCCTCCTCTTACGGTGGCGCCACCTGTATTATTATTGGATGATCTTGATGATAATAATGATCTCATAGCTCTGCAACAGCAAAAGGGTATTCTTGGTAATAAATCCAAGATTCACGAGTGTTCAATTTGTGGGTCTGAATTCACTTCTGGTCAAGCTCTAGGTGGTCACATGAGAAGGCATAGAGCTAACACAGCCAATAATAATCATAACAATATTATTAATAGTACTAATCAAGTGGTTATTAGTACTATTAATAGTATTGATGATGATAATAACCAGATCAAGCCAAGAAATATTTTGGCTTTGGATCTTAACCTTCCGGCGCCAGAGGATGATCATCACCACCACTACCTCCATCACCACCGTGAAACCAAGTTCCAATTCACGGGGACAACACCACAAGCTCTAGTATTCTCCGGCGCGCCAGCTTTAGTAGATTGCCATTACTAAGAAAGGAAAAATTATATTAAAAGAATAGGATATATCCTATAGGAGATATCAATGTGAATTATTATTTTTAATTAGCATTACTATTCTCTAATTCGATATTATTCATACAACTATTATTTTTTTTTCAAGTTTAGTTTAATTTTTTTATTAATTAGTAATTATTAATTTTTATGTTCTAAAAGTGATTTGTTGATCTACTTGTTGAAGTTTATTAATACTTTGAGTAAGTAAGTGGTTAGTGTTCATGGTTGCCTTTCATTCACGAAAAGTGAGTGATGGGCATCTCTTTTATTTTATGAACTAATAATATATATAAATAATAACAAATAAATTATAAATATATGTATAGAAAGAAAGAAAGAGAAGTGGTTTTTGGTTGTTTGTAAGTGGGAAAGGGACGTGTGACACTCAACAAGAGGAGCATGAAGTGGAAATATTGGCATGGGCTAGGGTTTGGCATCACCACCATCACAACCAAAAGTCATGGATTAGGTTCTCTTTTCTTTCTGTTTAATTTAGTTATAATATAAAAAGCTAATTACAAGGGATTAATTTTAATATCATCATATGTTATTGACGTAATTTACATTGTTTAATATATGTTTGATTTATATAGATTTAAAAATATAGTAGAAATTTCTTCAAACATGTATAAATGTAACAATGTTATTAATAAATTTTATTGGTATTAGAGTGGTTTCTAAAATAATAAAACCGTGAATTCAAATTATAGTTAAAAATTAAAATAATATATATATGTTTGCATGTATGATAAGAAAAATATTTGTCAATATTGAATGTAGAAAATTAATTCATATACTTAATCAATGAGTGACAAAATATTTTAATTAATATGATTTTTTTTTTCAGTAAACAAACATCAATATTTTTTTTTTTTACTTCATATATTATTTTCTTATTGGATAAGTGTATATACTCAATATAAACAAACATTTTTCGTACGACATAGTGTTTTTGTTTAGTATTTGCAATAATAGCTAGTGGCGAGAGAATCAAATGCTCATATTTAAAAATTTTAATTCTGAACATTTTAATTATAATTTTGAATAAGTAACAGTTGAATTTTGAAATATTACAATAAATATTATATTTATCAAATATTTCATATTAATAATTAAAAATTTAAATATTAAATATTAATTCTCAATCACTCAATTAAATGGGCACTAAATTATGCTTTATTAATGAATTTCATCATCTTCACTACCCTAAAACCTTAATTGATTAATTTAAATTCGAATTGGAATCTAATTAAATAGGAAAAAAAATGAGACCTTAACTCACTCTCCCTCTATAGAGTATACTGTATAGCCTGTTTCTAGCTCATCAAGTGACAAAAGAATAAAAATGGATAGCAAAGCTGAGCTGGTAACTGTCTATGCCATATGTATCCACCTGTATTTCCCTATTTTATACTTATTAGTTGTTATTAGCCAGCTTTGCTTTTTACACCTAATTAACCAATTGGAAACATCTCTTACTTTGTAATTCACTTAACTAAATATTATTTTGTATATATATTATATATAATAAATAAACTTATAGATGGGTCCAGTTGTTATATATGGATATTTATGACCCTTTGCATAAGGTTCATAGGCCATATGGCATATATTTTGCCACCCACAATATATCCCTTAATTGTTGTCAATTTATTCTCAAAATTTGGTGGAGGGATATCGCATGGATAAGCAAGGTTGAATTTAATTCAAAAATTTTAAAAACTTTAGGATTGCATTTAGATGTATAAATTTAAATTTGAAATTTTAATTTTAAATTTATGATTTGAAATCTATAAATTTATAAATTTTTTGTTTGGATAATATAAGAAATTTGAAATTTTAGATTTTAAATTTAAAAAAAAAAATTAGGTTAAAAATGAAAATAGTATATTTGAAATAATTAGATAAAAAAGAAAATTTGAAAGAGTAAATTTTTGAAAGGTAAGATTTTACTAAATATTTGAATCAAATTCAAATTCATTTAATTTTAATAATTCATATAAAAGATTTAGCTCAAATTCAAATTCTTATCATCCAAACGGACCACATAATTATTTCAAAATAAAATTAAAAATTTTTAAATTAAAATTTAGAATTATCTTATTATATATTAAAATTTTATATTGTCTGATTAGTCGGTAGTAATCGGATACCAAATAATTAGTCGGTAGTGTTCGAGAATTTAATATCTTTAAGTATAATTTAATTCAAGTCGAAATAATTTGAGGATAAGAAAAATTAATTTAAAAAAAATTATCAACTAAGATTTTTCTAAGATAAAATATATTATAAAAATTATATAAGTCTAATAAATGCTTAAATATTTTTTTAAATCCAAACAAAATTATTAATTTTCATAAAAAAAATTATACGGAATTCAAATCTTTCAACTTCTTGATTATAGGGTGCCAGTGTTAACCAACATAGGCATCATTTGCAAAAGACTCCACTGATATTGTAATAAAACAAAAGTGAGTGAATGTGTCTGTGCCAGAGAGAGAGAGAGAGAGAGAGATGGGTTAGCTTAGATAATAAAGGGTGTTTGGATCTAATTAAAATGAGAATAAAATATTATTTTAAAATTAAAAAAAAATTAAATAATTTTTTAAATATTTAACAAATTAAATCAAAACGTTATTTTAAATTTTAAAAATAAAAAAAAAAATATTATACTAAACATGTCAACTTCTTTTAAAATAATATTTTTAAAATTTCATTTTTAAAATAAATTTTACACCAAACACCCACTAAATGTCATGGAATTTGTTAAGTGCACGTTTTGGCTAATGTTGATAAGCGAAAGCATGTGAGTATACATTGCTTGAGATGTCCAATGCATAAACAGTGATCATCATAAACATTCAACACTAGCACATATGACAGTGGGGAGCTCATCTTCTTGTCATATAACTTCCTATTACATATTCTCTTCTACATTATTCTCTTACTATATCTATAATTATAATTAAACTTCGTTTGATTTAATTGTTAATAGTAATTACTAACTGTTAATTATTATTAATAATTATAAATTAGTAGTTGATTAATATAAGTATCGAGTAAAATTATTAATAATTATTAGTTATTATTATGTTTAATTATTATTAAGGATAAATATTAATATTTATTTTTTTTATTTAAATATTATTTTTAAATAATAATTTAATTTTTTTTATTTAAATAAATAGGAGTTTTTTCAAAAAAAAAATTCAAATTGAAGTTTTTATAAATAGCAGATGTTTGATTACGTAACAGTTAATAATTATCAGTAACTAAATGGATATAATGTAATTATTGAGAATAAAAAAATTAATAATTGCATTAAAATTTTTTTAACAAACATCCATTAATTATTTTTATTGACTATTTTTATTTTAGTAGAAGAAAAAAGAATCAAATATGAGTATATTATCTAAGTCGTATATGTACTTATCATTATATTATATTGGAATTTACATTTTAATTAATTATTTTATTTGTCATCTTATTAATCAAATTTTAATTAATAGTCTGAAATTCGGTATGTAATTTAAAAGTAATATTTTTCAAATTAATTTTAGGCTTGCCTAAAACTTTTATTTTCTATTTTTTTGTCTAATTTGGTACTTAAGTAATTAGTCCTTTTGCCCACTAAAATTCAAAGATCTTGCTACTTAATTAATAAATATTGACACCTTAAAGCCTGTAAATGGTCACAATTCAGCACCAATTGATGATATAGTTCAAGTTCTTTCATGCATTCTAGTCATCAACTCTCTTATTATTATGAAAAAAAAAAAAAGGATTTTGTTCAGACTGATTTGACAAAACCATTAATAATATATATATATATATATATATATATATATGTGATTCACCGTTTAATTATATTTTAATACATAACGTTAAAAATTTAAATTCTTATATGTTTTTTCTTCATAAAGAATTTTTAATATAAATAAAAAATAAATTTAATAATAAGAGGAAAGGAAAAATATTTCGTCTATAGTCCAATCAATTAGTACTATAAAATATTAAAAAACCTAAAGAAATAATATAATTATCTGTTTAAATGATAAAAATTTAGATTATAAATTTAGATTTAAACTAAATTTTTTGTTTAAATTATTAAAATTAAGTGAATTTAGACTTGATTTAAATATTTAGTGAAATTTAATCTTTCAAAAATTTAATATTTCAAAAAAAAATTATCTAGTTATTTCAACTATATTATTTTTATTTTTAACCTAAAATTTCTATTTTTTTTAATTTCAAATTTTTTACTCTTTTTAAATAAGAAATTTATAAATTTATAAAGATTTAAAATATAATATTTTAAATCAAAATTTTAAATCAAAATTTCAAATCTAAATCTATACATCAAAATACAACTTAAAAGAGTTCTAAAATCTTTTAAAATAATAGAATTTAAAATTAAAATATTATTATATTCATTAACTAAATAAATTTAAAGTTTAATTTCAAATTTAACTTAATTTAATTTTTTTAAAAGAAAACCGTAATTTTCAATTAATTTTGAAAAGAAAAATATATATTAACGATATCAAAAAATTAATTTTAAATGGATTGAGAATTAAAATTTTTTATATATATAAAATAAGTATATAATTTAATTTAAACGGAATTTGAATGAGTTTAAATAAAAAAAAATTGAATTATTATTTCCTTATAATTAATAAAATTATATAAAAAATTAAATTTAAATAAATTAAATATTTTTTTTTAAATATTTAAATTTATCTGAATTTATATATCACTTCATACGTAGTATATATATATATCTATTTAATATTTGTTCAATAGAGACGTAGACGGTTAATAGATTATCTTGAGCTTGAAGTGATGTACACTTGCATAGGAAAAATTGAACAAATTTTCCAATGCAAAATAATAATTAAAATATATATATATATATATATATATATATATATATATATATATATATATTTATTATACAGAAATTAATTAAGATACCCTTCCTTTGGACTTTTGCTTATGCTTTACATAAATATTTTTTGGAACCTTTTATTGTTATGTGATAGTGACAAAATAATTATATGTGCAGCCTGTGAGAAAGTGACTTTGCTAAATTACACCAATTGGCATAGCATCCCATTCTTCTTTGTCATCCCTCTTATGCCAAAAAATATCTAATTCAACAAAAGTTTAATTTAGATCACATACAATAAATTTATCCAATTTTTCTCTTAATTTTATTTTTTTTATTTAATTGAGAATTTATCCGATAATTAGACCGACGATATTAATATTAGTCATGTGATTCATTCATATTTTTTAATTAATAAAAAATATTAAATTAATAAAATAATTTTTTAATTAACAAAAAAATATTCAAATAATCCTGACATTTAAAATTATAATTAATAAGAAAAAGAAGTAATCTAAGTGCCTGTTTGACACAGTTAATGAAAAGGAAAAAATAATTTTTTGGGTGAAAAGTTGATTTTGATAAATATTAAAATTAATAAAAGTAATTATCTGGATAGTTAAAATTTAATTATTTGGATAAGTTAGAAATTAAAACTTTTCAAAATAGCTGAATTTTAGGTTAATTGATTTAAAAAAATTAATGGATAGAAATATTAAAGCAATACAAAAGCACTTCCAAAAAGCAATAATTCATTGTTTCAATAAAAATTAATACATGGATTGCCTCCCATGTAGCATAACCGTATGGACGAATGACCATAGTACCATGAACAGGACCATAATCAGCGAGCTCCGCTGGCAATAATATCCAGATACCAAGCATTGAAGTCTTGAGATCGAGGAGTAATAACTCGATTTTCAGGCTAGCAACTCGGTCCTCAGTCTCATGAGGGCTTGACGCCGCTCTCTGAATGGAGAAAGACACTGTTAGAGGACACGGATGAAAATAGTGGCGCCGCCTAGAAAACGCCGGAGACCGATGGATTGATGGAGTAGGGAAAAATAGAGATGTGAGAGACGGTAGTCTGAAACAAACTACCATTTCTCTGTCTGGGTTGGCTTTGGGATTCTGCTGGGCTTTGTTTTGCTGATTGTGGAGTCGGTGAAGACGACTGTAGTAAAGGAAGAGTTGTAAGTGAGATTTGGGGGGTGGGGGATAGAAGACGAGTGAGAATGAGATTTGGGGTGGCGATTTAAAGATTTTCTTTTAATTTTTATTTCAAATTCATTTTTTATTATTTTCTAATATTTTTGTTATTTAAAAATATAAATGGTTCCACAAAACACTTTATTAATTTAAATTAATGTCTGTTATATGTGATTAATGAGAGGACCTTTAAAGTATTAGGTTAATAATTTTATCTTTAATTAATAAATTAAAAATATAATTTTAAATAATTAAGGGTTAATTAGGAGAAAAAGTATTAGGTTAATACTTTTACTTGAGAAAGGATATTCAATTTAAATTAATAAAACAAAAGGATACCTGGCTTTGGTAAAAGAACTAAAGATGCTAAACATGGGGTTGTATTTGAATAGATACCAACATGCTTAAATGGGAAAGGAACTTGTATTTTGGTCTTCTATACTTGAATTTGATGTGGATGGCAAGTTTCACTTTTTTCTTAAATTTTAACAAACTTAAAAGGCTAAGATGTGATGTTACTGTATTTTGATGCTTTACAAGAACATTTAATTACAAATTTAAACATAAGATTTTGTAGTGGCCATGATGTTAGTCTTACACCCTAACACTATGTTTATTGCGTTAATTTTGCTGAAGAAATAAAGAGAAATTAATAAGAGAAGAGAAAAGAAAAAATAAAAATTATTTTTTATGTTGTTTGGATCATTTATTTAGGAAAGGTGGTATCAAGACACTTTGGGATTGAGGGGAGCTGTATATTTTTACACAGCAGCCTCTCATGTGGTCCATTTTAACTACTTAAAAAATTTTAAAAAATTTTTAAAAAATTATATTTTGATAATGTTTGATGTAATAAATTTATTGATATATTTTTCATGCTAAACAAAAATCATTTGGACTGCTAAAAATGTATTGAAAATTTTATGTATTATATTTAATGATCTAGATTTAACACATTTCCAATACATTTTTAGCAGTCCAAATGAGTTTTGTTTAGTATGAAAAATATATCAATAGATTCATTACATCAAACATTATCAAAATATAATTTTTTAAAAATTTTTAAGTAAATAAAATAAGTCACATGAGGAACTGCTGTGTAAAAATACACAGCAACCCCCCTCAACCCGACACTTTGTCATTCCAAATTGAATCCCTTTCTTAATTTTTAATTTTTTTTTAGTTTTTATTTTTGTTTTGACTATAGTGATTACCTTAAACTCTCTCTATATAATGTAATTACAAGTTAAATAAAAAGTCAATAAAACTATAAATTAAAATTTTATGTCATTATATTACAATACATTTCATAACATCACATTAATCTATACAAACATTTTACCAAAAAGGTAATGAATAGCGTATAAATAATAATGTTACAGTTAATGTAGATCTTAACATACTTTCTTTTCTTTTTTCTTTATCACAACTCCAAAACATTACTATTACTATATACTAATAAAATGTTTTGGATCAAAAGAAAGAATCATTTTAGGCCAATAACTTTGTTTTTATACTTTTTTTTTTTAAAGAAAATCAAACATAATCTATTACCCAGAAAATATGCATTTACTAATAAATTATGTTTTGATGTGCGAAATTTTTTTTTTTTTTTTAAATTATCTTTAGGCAGGTAAAAGTTAAACTGCAAAAATCTATTATCTATTGGTTCATAAGGATTCTATCTAAACTTTTTTTGGTGCAAAAGCTGTTAAATTGTTGAAGTAGAAACATATAACAATGGAGAACTATTTGAGAGAGACTACATTCTACAGAAGAAAGATGAACGTGAAACTGAAAAATCACAGCTATATAGAGAAACAAGATTTGTACATCTCCATGGTCATGGCCAATTACACATAGTAGGCATTTTCCAACAGATATCTCTTTCTATTTGATATTACATTTGCTGTGCTCCTGCAGCGATGACCAGATTTAGCATCAGGAAACTGATCAATTTGATCGACAGGAAAGAAAAAAAAAATCACTGCTTTTTCATTTGATTAAAGAAAAACATCTTAGATTACTCTTATTTAAATTAAAAATAAAATAAAATAAAATCTGAAATGTTAACAAAGCAATTCTGTACCCCAATCAAAGTACAAAACAGAATAAAAATGTTTAATCAAGACACAACATTAAAGCAGTACTATGGGGCCAAAATAATGTTTCATAACTTTATAGGCACCGTAAACATATCTCCCACTCACTGCAGTATATGAACATCCATGCTACCAAAAGTTGGGTCCATATCCCCTTTCTTCTCTTTTTAGGATAAACAGTTGGGCATAATATCATTCATCAATTGATTGTTATAGAAAATCAAATTACAAAATATAAAACAGCTGAAAACTGGTTGTTTTTAGACAAAAATTAGAACTGTAGGATACGAGAAACTGACAATTTTGAGCTGAAGGTTGAATCTATTGAGGCAAAAAATTTGTATTTTGAGGTAATTAATAATTGCATTTTTTCATACATAAGAAATTCTGAAATAGAAAAAAAGTTTCTTTTCCCTCAATAATCTGGTAACTCCTGGCTCATTGTAAGGAAACATCTGGATGTGATTAAACATCTTGAAATGATTTTGATTAGCTCACATACCTTGTACTGATGCAAGTTGCTAACAAAAAACGTCCCTTATGAGAATGGGCTCCCAAAAGATGTTTTTCCTTAGTTGGCATAAACATTCAGCCTAACCCGAGCAGTAACTTCAGGATGAAGCTTAAGTTCAGCAACGTATTCTCCAGTTTCTCTGATTTCTGGAAGCGAAACAATTCGCTTGTCCACATCCCTAGTATCAAAGGAAGAACAAAGAACAAGCAACTCAATAAGCACAGGCATGGAAGATATACGTGTGCGTGTGCGTGTGCATGTGCATGGAATCATGTTTGCATGGACAATTTTCTTGTCCTCGTCAGTCTGGATCAATGAAATAGCAAAAAGTAAGCAAACAGATAAATACAAGTATGGAAGACAAAATAAGTGTACACGGAGGTGTGTCTTTCTGTCCGTGTATTTATGGCTAAGAAGATTATATTTGCATCTCCCAGTTGCTCAACTACAATCTTTATGCCACTTGAGGTTTACAAATTACAGATGCATGGCCTAAACTACGAAAAGTGAAAATTAAACTTCCCTTTCATATCTCTAAACAACTAATAGATGTGGTCAGATGGCATCCATTTGGAAATTCCTAGAGAGCGGGCAATGACTTAGTGATATATAAGCATGTGCTTAACATCCCAATTGCACATTGACAAAATAGGTCAAAGAGTGTTAGAACCTGGCCTAACTGGAGTGGTTGGAGGGTCAGAAAATAGAGAGCAAATATGAGAAAGGGAAAATTCTAGAGGAAATAGGAAAAGAAGATGAGAGAGAGAGAGAGATCAAGAATTACAGAGAGATGGAAATAGGAGTTGTTGTATTTCAATTCACTACTCATTACTTAGGTATTAATGCTACTATACATGTAGAGGAAAGAATGAAAGAAAATATCACTTTACAGTCCAAAACGACAGCTAACAAATCCTAAAATTACCCACTATTATTTGAACCTCCATTCTCAATAGTTCTGCATATAAGTAGCAAGCTAAGTAGGCTGCTAAACTTTTTGGCTTGGGCCTACTGTGAGTTTGTCTATTTAGCCATCTAATGAATGACACTTAATTAGCAGTATTTATAAATCACATAGTATGTTTTGAATAACATGGAGTGCAGGAAATGAAAAGGTAGAGGAAGAGAATTTAGAATAACATGGATCCCAGGGAATGAAAGCGTAGAGGAAGAAAACCACTTCCAGCCAAGGAAGAGTTCCTAGAATTATGTAACAAAATTACAGATAACTCACGATGCTAATGATAATGAAAGGTGTCTGCATGATAAGTCTAAATATACAGGAAGACAGTACCTCTGAAGCTGTGCCTTGATGATGTCAACTAAGTCTTGAGCAGTTACACTGCCAAAATACATGCATGTTAGGCATGATATGCAAAATTTGAATTATAAAATAATAATAGCTTCAAGTTGCACAGGATTCACTCACCTTCCAAATATCAATTTGCCCTTTCCACCTTTGCGCTTCACCTTGAAAGCTCCAACAGTTTCAAAAATAAGAGCAAGCTGCTGTGCCTCTTCTTTTACCTGCAGAAGATAAGATTTTCAAACAAGATGATAGTAATTAAAAGAAGAGACATAAAGGACAGAGAACTAATAGTGATATATACACGCAATATCAAATTACCCGTTTTTTCTCAGCCTCAATTCTTTCTTCTTCCATCTTCATTTCCCTGAAAAGTAAGCAAGAGGATGCAATGAAATTAACTCCAGGATTAGGAATTAACAAAAGTATATTTATTATCAGGACTTCATCAATAGTTATACATTGCCTGAGAAACTATATCCTTTTATGATATGCAAGTCTCATTCCAAATCTCTTCCATGCTGAAACGTGCAAGTTCCATTTCTATTGAGTGATAAACTTTCTTACTATTTTGTTCCAAATAACAAGCAGTTGAGGAATATCTCAGGCAGAACAATTTTCTCAAGGCTCTGTGGAGCTTGCAAGGGTAAACAATTATAGTCACTTATCCACAGTATTTATGAGCATAATCTCAACTTGATAAAAATTATTTGATGGACAAGGCACAATCATCTTACTTTTTCAAGCAACTTCTTGGGGAAAATTTCCGCAACTTCGCTCAGTTGCAGTATGCTACTGGTATTCTTGTAATATGAAATACATAAATGAGCAGAATCACCACATAAAGAGCTCAGGCAGGCCATTCAAATACAATATGCCTGATCTCCAACAGTAAATGTCCTGAAGTCTAATTCTTATTCCATATCTCACATGGCTTTTCTCTCACTTTCTCCCAGAAGTGCACTTTCTGAAAGAAAGGAGACAAGTATTTGTCAGAATAATAGAGAGAGAAGGCTTTTTATTTGGGGCCTACACTCAAAATTCCTCCTGTTGTAATTTTTGACCAGTGACTAATGTTCTAATTCAATGTGCAGACACAATAAGTGTCAGCAGAAATTAATAAATCTCATTCACACCAAAAAATAATGAGGCATGATTAACCAGGAAAATTGAATGAAACCACATACTGAAATCCAATTGCTGTAAGACACTAACATAAACCATGAAAAAAATCTACTATAAAATCAGAATTGCCTGAACCAAAGGTGGGGTTCAGGCTTTTAGGGCTTAGCATATACTTCAAGCTGATAAAACCAAGGTGATGAACAAAAATCAGACAACAATTCCAAAGCTCCATTATAAAAACTGATGGATTTTATCAGCATAATAGAAAGAGGTTTAACCAATTTCATTAAAAAAATAACATCTCTAAGTGTCAAAAGTTATTTTTTCCACGTTGCCTCCTCTTTTTATCATTAGCATGGTAAGTTTATTCATATCACTGTCTTTCTAGCATATCGAGAAGACAAGACATGAAATAGCCTCTTGTTCAGTCCATTCCCGATTCTCTATGAATTAGCTCCATATCATTTTCAGATGCTTAATGAAGCATAAAATATTTTTGACAATCATTGACATACTGAATTTCTGTTATATGCATAACCCATACAATGTGTTGAATGGTCATTGAATTGTACACTCATGAAGGAGCATACATCTTTACAGATCATAAACCATCACCATCTCAGTCCACAAGAGAAAGTGAGAAAACTTTATATATATATATATATATATACGCAAAGATACTTCAACACTAATTCATAAGTAAAATCAAACTCAACAAAGAGAAAAAACAACATACTTGAGTAGAGTTGGAGTGACAATCTTGGCCTTGCCCATGGGCAGAAGATAATTCCTATAATACCCAGCCTTCACATCAGTTAGCTGCCCCTTTTTCCCCAAATAAGTCACATCCTCTTTCAATATTATCTAACATTAACACAAAAATTTAAAATATATCCATTAAAAGGCTCTCTTAGCTAACTATGAAATCGAGCAAAATAATAAAAACTGAATCTTTCTTGCAACTAAAACCAGTGTAATGAGTGAAAAAAAACGAATAACCCATATGAGAAAAGACAATAACTATAAGAAACATTTCAATTTATCAAAAAAAAAAAAAGCTTACTTTTTTGGTCTTTCTAGCTTTCTTTTGAGCCCAAACCACCATGGGCATTCTTTTGTCAGACAATTTGGAGATTTCAATAACGGGTCCACCAAAGCTGTGTAGCCAAGAGGATGAACTCCATGAGAGAGTTGCTGCTGTAGATGGTGATGCCATTGCCAATTTGCCTTACCCCAAAAATTCTCACTTTTCTATTTCAGTGGTCTTATCCGTTTGACGCTTGGTCTTTGTGTCGACTCGTGGATGTCTGTCGTTTTAGCCTTCCCGGAATAGTCCAATAGCACCCCTTTCTAAGATTTTGCTTCGCGCTCACACCTCCTTTTATATGACTGTCGTTTCATTCAATGGTGGGTGTGAAACGACAAGTGCTGTAATGGGTAAACATTTCGTGTTTGGGCTGCACCTCTATAAGTATTGCAGATTGAGCTGATCAAAGTATTTATAACATTTAATATTTTTTATTTTTTATTTTTTATCCATAAAAAAAATCATATTTTTTAAATTTAAACTCATTCATAAATAAATTTAATAAATATATATTTTTAAGTGTATTTATTTTCTCTTACCTTTTTTCCTCTAAATTATATTATCTAATAACAAATTATAGTATTTTTTTTAAGAGTTTTTTTTATGAAATGACTAATTTAATCTCGAGTGGAGAATGATATATAAGAAAAAAAAATTAATATTTATTTATTTTTTATTTATAAGATATTAATTCAAAATTTTATTTAAGAGAAATGAATTTATTATTATTCAAATTAAATAGAAATATATTTTTTCTCGCATAAAAAAATATAAATGTACCTCTATGACATACAATGACCAATTGTATGTCAATTGTGTTTTGATTATTTCAAAGTATACACCAAATCCCTTAAAATAATGCCATCAATTAAAATAATGCCATCAACCTCATTATTGTTAAGTAATTAATTTTATTTTGGGTTATTTTTTGTTTTGTAATCATAATTAACCTGGTTAGTTACAAATTCCATGAGTTTACTCCTACCATTTCTTTTAAGGCAAGTTAATTGGATATATTATATATTATTTACTTGAAAAAAAAAAAAAAAGAAATCAAGTCTAACTTGTGTGTTTTTGGTTTTACTTTAAGCTAAGGCAGTTACAATTAATATTGCAAATTAGGGTTTTTTTCCATGAAATTTTTTTAAATAAATCTAATCCATCATATAAAATTATAAACTATCAATAATATTTTTTATTTTTTTTTTTGAGAAAAATATAATATCATTAAACAGAATCAGAAATTAATACATCAAATAAAAAAAAAAAAAGGAGCTATAAACCATTCATGACTATTTGACAAAGAATATACAGTCTCTTGCTAATATATGGACAACTATATTCACATAATATCAAATAATAAAAAAAGGACACTTGATTAAGTCTCATTCTTACAATTATCAATCACTATCTCTACACCAGATAAATTTAAAGGAGTGTCTTGGATAGTTTGAAAAGTGAGTTGATAATTAATTTTCACAATGACTTGTGATCAACCTTTATATTTGATACAATTAAAAAATTTTCAAACTCTTAAAATTTCGATTTTGTTGGATTTTAACATTCATCTATAATTAAATATTATTAAATAATAATTAATTTTTTAAATTATGGGTCTTATTATAATTAATACATTAATATATTAAATTATCATTTATTAGTATGCAATAAATTATATTTTCATGGTAAGAAAGGCCTTTTCAGTCTAATATATTCCAACTATATTTATGTGTGTGTGATTATCTCTAGCTATTGGCTAATAATCTTAGGTTACTTTAGTGGTTGCTGAAAACAAAAGATTAATTGTAAAGCCGCCAGCCAAAAAACTAGGAAATTAAAGAAAAACATGTCGATGATGCTGTGACAATTTAGATATGTTAATCAGGATCAACGTACCACAATTCATGCAAAAGAAAATACTAAGAGAACTAAGAGCATTTTCAAAAATTAAGGATTCAAGTCATAAACTATAATTTTTTTTTTGTATGTCAAATTAAAAGTTATATTACAACTTAAATTTGTAGTATATCTATGCATTATGATTTAATGCTTCCATCCCTAAATTCATGCAGTAACAAATACAATATATAGAAGGAAAGTATTATGAGTTGGATTTGAAAATGTTTCCTACATATATGGTATCATGTGATGTTGGCACATATGCAAATATGAATCTATTCAGTGCTTTTTTTTGTCATATTTGTCTGTACCACATGCTGATATGTAAAGTCTAGCTCGTGCAAAACATGGGATGTTAGTAAAAAATCTCACATTAAAAACAAAGAAGATGTATCAAAATTTTATCAAATTAGAGTTAAGAAATTTTACATAGAAATATAATAAATGGTATCAAAACTTAATATATTATTTAAATCTCACCACACATTAATTTAAAATTTAAAATTGAATTTAAATTTTTTTACATCTATATCTTAACTTTTTTTTATATTTTTTCATATTTCATTATATTTGCAGTTGTATGTCATTATGATCTGACACATACGTGAATCTAAATATATTCAACTCTCAATTTATTTATCACCTTAATTTTTTTGTGGTCTTTTTTAATTCGTCACACCTATAATTTATGTCAATAGGACCAACACATGTATTGATTTGAATTTATTCAGCCCCTTAGTTTACTTATTTGCTTTTTTATATTTTTCATAATTATAGCAATATATCAGTAGAACATGAAATATTTACTGATTTGAATATGTTCGATCCTCAACCTATTCACAAAATATGTGTTAATTTTATCATACCAATAACCGTATATTAATAAAATATGACACATGCATTAATATGAATATATTCGACTCTGTATCACCTATTAATTAAAAACCTAACCTGTATCACCATTCATAAATTTTAATTTTTAAATATTTATTACTGTGTGCACAATACTCTTAAAATAAATCAAGGTTAAAATATTATTAACAAATTTACATTTATTTTGGATGTAATAAGGGGCAAAATTAAAAAGAATTATCCTTAACTCGTGTATAGCATCAATTTCATTTGAAAATGCCAACTGCTGCGTGTGGAGATTGACATGAGAAAATGATCTTGTTTCTTTAATCTTATTATTTTTAGGGTATTTCTTAAAATAATTCATGAATTTTTAGGAAAATTATAATTTTTATATCAATTTTTAATTTTGATAAATTAAATCACATTTTTTAAATTTTTAATAAATTTTATATCGGTAAGACATGCTAAATTTCTGACAGTCGAATTTGACGTAATAATTTTATTAATATTTTTAATATGTCAGAATATAATTAAAAATTAGAAGTAAAAAAAATAATTAAAAAATAGTAAATTTTAACGAAATTTGCAAATTTTTTTTTTATTAACTTTCAACTTTTAATATATTTTACATCAGTAAAATTTCCGCCAAATTTTCAACGGTCAATTCTGACATGACAATTTGCATTGCTGCCGATACTACTAGACTCATAACCGTAATCATCACTCAAATCTTGCTAGTTGTCTGCTTTATTCCCAGTGAGTTCTATTCTTTTGCTTACTTTTGATTTTCAGATTTCCAATTTCATTTATTTTTAATTTGATGTTTTCCATTTTTTTATTTTTTAAATTTTTCATCAGATTTTGACATGATAAAATAAATAATAAAAAATTATCACATTAAATTCGGCAGTCAAAAATTTTATTGTTACTTTGTTATGTTAGAATCTGACTGAAAATTTAAAAGAAAAAAAGAAAAAGAAAACATCAAATTGAAAAATGAAGTTGTTTCAAAAAGAAATGAAAATGAAAATCTAGAAATCAGTAGCAAAAAAAGTAACAAAAGCTTACTGGAAACCGGCAAGGCCCAAGTGATGGCGGCGGAATGGTGGAATCGACAGCAGTGCAAATTGCCACGTTGGATCCTGCCACTAGAATTTTGACATGAAACCTTACCGGTATAAAATTTATCAATATATTACGAAAGAATGATATTTTATTTGTCCAAATTTAAAATTCATACATTAATTATAATTTCGTAAAAATTCATGAATTTTTTAAGAAATAACTTATTTATTTTAATTTTCAATTATATGTTAATATGCTGACATAATGCAAATATTATTAAAATTATTACGTCAGATATACTCATCAAAAATTTTGATTAAAGTCAGCCAGTGTAAAAATTACTAAAAATTAATTAAAAAAAATATAATTTATTAAAATTGAAAGTTAATACAAAAATTACAAATTTTGTGAATGTTGATTATTTTTTTAGCCCTTTTATATATATATATATATATATATATATATATATATATATA